>WJFB01001697.1:0-27413 GCA_009870185.1 Pygmarrhopalites habei
CATTTCATTCTCGTCTTCACATTTGTACCAGCCATCCCCACAAATTTCAGTCTTATTTACTTTTGGAGTGTGGCTGCAGTCTGTGCCTTCATTCTTCTCGAGGTAGACAATATTTTTTTTACATACACGCGAGTTCTATTTCTTTTACTTGCACAGCTATGTTAATTAAAAATATGATCTTAGACGTTCCGGCTCCTTCGTGTCACCATCTGCTACATCCCAGTGGGTGACATAATTGAAAACTGTGCACTCATCTTCCGGGACAAACAAGATGAGGGACTCACAATACTCACACCAATTTACCTTCTTGCTGGTTGTTCCTTGCCTCTTTGGTTGAATCTTGTTGGTCCGGAAGGGAATACGGCCATTGTTTCTGGTCCTCAGATTGCTGCAGCTCTTTCTGGAATTTTGAGTATTGGGATTGGCGATACATTTGCCAGTATTGGAGGGTCAAAATTTGGAAAGACAAAATGGAAAGGTGAAATTTATAACTATTTTTCATTTACTTGATAGTGTTAAATACATACTTGTTGTACTATTCATTTTTAAATGTATTCCTTTTATTCCTTTGTGATTTTAGGAAGTAATAAAAGTCTAGAGGGTACTCTATTCTCAATATCAGCTCAGCTCCTTTTCATTTTTGCCCTTTGGAGTCTAGGTATTGATTATACAACATTTACATCTTAATCATTTACATGGAAAGGATGACTTTAATCTTTGGATTTTTTGGCTTTTTTTACGAAATCAAGCCTTTGTTGCCTTCAGCGGTATGACAATCATCCACCTTGTGATAGCAATTGTGATAAATGCTCTCGTAGAAGCAAATACAGACCAGATTGACAATTTGGTTCTTCCTCTACTGACCTACGACCTCATCCTTGGACTACCAAAACTGTACAATATTTTAAAACCTTTAGGTATATTTTAAATAGCTTTAGCATCTACGTGATGCCACAAGAAAAGTGAGTCAGGGAAAGAAATATGTCCTCTTTATGTGATATTAATTTATTGAAATATTTATAAAATGACTGGAGTTTAGTCTAGCATAATCTAGTTTTAGTCTATCATTAGTGTAATTCTGCTCATGAAAATACCTACATAATCATATATTTAGACACCTGATGTACTTTAATGTTCTTTGTTGCCAATATTTTTGTTTCTATATAATACATAGGAACGGTATATTATACTGAAAGTGTATGCAAATTTAATTTATCACAGGATTTTTATAAATGGACAATTTTCTGGTCAACCAAGTTAGCACCATGTGTGTGGAAGTACTCAAGGACTAATAAAATAATGTCCATTAAATTGTTGTTCCAATTTGCAAACCTTCTCTATAGTCTCGCTGAACTGTCAAACAAAGTAATGAATATGGACGTTTACAAATGTTTTTCTAGTGAGTATTAATGACTGTGTAATTGAGGTTAATTGTTCTCACATTTTGAACGGTGTCAGTGAAGCATTTGAAGAAA
The DNA here is from genome assembly GCA_009870185.1 of Pygmarrhopalites habei. Lineage (NCBI taxonomy): Eukaryota > Metazoa > Arthropoda > Collembola > Symphypleona > Arrhopalitidae > Pygmarrhopalites > Pygmarrhopalites habei. The sequence goes on from WJFB01001697.1 coordinate 1,476, forward strand.
GCTTCCGCAGAGTCAGGAGCCTCGTGAATCCCATTGAAGTCTGACACTGTTTCATGTTGATAAAAAAAAATCTTATTGTCATGCATTGGATGTTAAATTATTTTGTAAAAAAATAATATTCATTGATACCATAAGTTTTGCCACATTCTGTGAGCTCATTCTCAAAATCGGGAATATCTTGAAGGACTAATTCCGAAAAAATTGTTTTGAAAAACTCGCCCATCTTGCTCAAATTGGGAGTTCCATCTTCCTCTGTCTGTTCAGACAAGAATATTATTATTCCATATTAGGATGATCTTAGCTGTGATATATTTATAACATATTTAATATATATTTGTTGTTAACATTACAATTCCAAGGTTCTCCATGAGGCAAGCGTAAAAATTCTGAAATTAAAAATATTTGTTATTCGTTGTTTCAAAACCCTCACTAGTTATTATTATTTAGAAGGTCAAACAGTGACCTTTTTTGTGTCCCTCAAACTCGTACAGTGATCCGACAGAGTCCGGAACAAATCCACAAAATCTTGTGTCCCTGTGAGATTCCCCTTGGAGCATTTTAATATGGATTGCGTCGCTTGGGTCTTTTTCTACAATTGAATTGTTTTTCCATTATTATATTCGTTTAAATTAGAGGATCTCTTTTACATAAAATAACAATAAAACTTACTAAAGGGAAAGCTGAGCAGCTGACCAGAGCCACGGACAGTAAAAATAGTCCGAATGATTTCATCTTTTCTTTGCAATATTGTGAGAAAATTTAAACAAAATCCCTTGCAAAAATCCTATATTATTTTAAAATAAAAATATTCGCACTGCAGCGAGCACTCAGCTTAGAGACGCTGACAATGGAATGTCGAACCTGTTTACTCAGTCTACAGTTCTACACAATAGTAACACAGAGAGTGAATAATGTTGGTTCACAAAAATAATGTCATTGTGAGCCGGATATTAAAGTTTTCTGAACTGAGCTCCCTAGTCTTAATTGTCATGAAATATAGAAATTAAACTGACACGGCACGATATCATCATAATGCTTTTTCAGTTTTTTTGCATTGTTTTGCATTTCAGCTGTAATGTAATGTTATGTCAGCTCTCATTATCATAATAGATGTGTGTATCATATGGTACTATAGTTAGATTTTAATGAATGTTCAACATTTCCGGAGGAGGACTGTCCTCGAAAAGGTCAAAGTGCATCTGAAACTAAACGGAAGACGAAAAACTAAAAATAATCACACCATTAATTAGCCTCTAACGACACTTGAACCATTTCTGAATTTACGCTGAATGGCGTTCGAGTTTGTACAATTTTCTACTCGCAAATGATCAGTTCGATGCCATATGAAATTTCTTACTGGCAAATGTTCTAAATGAATTTTGAGCTGAGTATATTATACTCATTGTGAAAGCTGTTGGATGATATTCTCAAGTCCAATGCACCATCGTGGAATTCAAAAAGAAAAGTATATAACGTAATATTAAAATATAGGGAACAATTCCCTGGCCACACGGGACGAGACTCACCGTTGAGCTTCCCCACGAAGATTTTGTCATCGGGTTTTCTTTCTCTCTCTTTCTTATCCCGACTTTTCTTAGCTCTCACACTCTCCATCAACAATTCTACTTTACAGAAAATGAGCTACACCTTACATACTAAAATATGAAAATTTGAAAACTAGTCAAAAGTAATTGATTAACATCTTCTGTTCCACAATTCAAGTTTAGCAACACAAAAAAACCAGTCTAAATTATTAACTAATTACCTATTTTTTTTGTCTTCTACACATTGTCTAAGGTGAAACAAAGCTCTATTAAAAAAATGGGGAAAATCACGTCAAAAAAGTATGCCGACCTTGACATAGTATAAATTCTAAATTAATTAAGACTACCATTTCCTTGTCCCTCTCTCTCTCTCTAAAACAAGGGCTTCATAAAAATCCTCTCACAGCAACAAAAACTAAAGGTTAACTTTAAATTGATCCACCCCTCACAGTCACAGTACTGCGTGTGTCACAATGTGTATTGATACTCTCTTTAATAATATACTATTGCCAATAGTTAATCTCTCATTAGCATTTTTCATTAGTAATGGTCCCTCGCCGCTCTGTTATTGTTGGTTTTTTCATCTCCTCTTTTGCCGAACAAGTGAGAGTCAAGTTCACACACGTCTTCAACAAAAATCAGCACCTTCCATCTAAATGTAATAATGATTTTAATTTTAATTAAACTTTGTATTCATCAACAATCCACACAGATTACATTCAAGGCTTTTAATTTTTTCTTTCGAACACACACATCCCCCACTATTCTAGTTCTCGTTCTTTTGAGTCAGGATCCAAATGTAATTTCCTAATGTACATTTTTTTGAAAATGTCTTTCATAAGCTACGCAGGTCCATACACTATTGCCATTAGATATGATTCCCTCTCATCATACAAGAATGTGGAGGACTAATGAGAAAATATGTCGTCCTTGTGTACAATGCAGCTGGACTTGGTCGTCGTCGTTGTGGTGCTACTGCTGGTCTGGGTCGGTGAATAGATAATGACTAAATTAATTAAAGATGGCGGAGAGAAAATGTGAAATAGGAAATTAATAGTCATGTCATGCCGACTGGGGACAGGACAGAATCAGCAGGGAAAAAAGTTCCATATACAAAATATAGGAGCCTTACATATTACAATTCATCACATTTTGTGGATCCTATAGACCACAAATAAAATAGAGCACAACAAAGAGGCATACAGACCATCCAGTGGTGTGTTGTGTGTGCGTACTGTACGATATACTCGAATGCAGGTACAGTGTGTGTGTGTATGTAATGTACACACACAGAAGAGATGCAATGAATAATTTAATGACAATTGGAATTTTTGGGGCTGACGCATGTTGAAGCGTAGCGTGTGGCACGTACATCATTTACGAAGAGAGAGAGAGATTGTCGTCCTTTATGTCAATTCTCTGGTCTGACCCCCCATGGCTCAAGCAAAATCACCAAGTGGTCTACCATTCATGACAATACCAACTCCACCTTTCTCAAGCCCTTTGTCAAGTCATAGACCAATCCCGAGAGCCCGGAACGACTAATACTAATACTCTCTTCTTGAATTTCCATTTTGCTTATTATTATTATTATCAACGGAATATGAACAGGCGAGACACAGACTCTCTAGACTGTACTATAGGATTTTTGTGATCGTTTGTGGCACAAATTTCGTGCCATAGTCTCTCCCTCACAATATGTCTATGAATTATGTATTTAGAAAGGAATTTAAGGCGTGAGTTTACTACAATTATGATTTTATAGCAGACAGTAGGGAGTTAATTATTAATTAACTAATTGTTGAAAGTCATATCATTGTTTATCAGCTCAAAATCCGCTTGTCAGTATTAATTTTCATGCAGACAAAAATTGAAAATATACGTAGACTTGGACGCCGCTCGACACATTTCTGATGCATTTGGAATTGCGTGACTTCTGTTTATTGGAAATTATGAATTCTAGTAAGCGGCGTTGAAGCTCATCATTTTTTGACATAAATTCCGAACACTTTATTCCACAAAAAAATCATTCTAAACCCTCCTCCGTCCCAAAAAATTCATTTTGGCTTACTCCTAGGGTAGTACAAGATTCCTAAAATGAAATGCGTGTGTAGTTTCGATGTGTAGTAAGTGTCCGTGAAGTTTATTATCTTTTTTTAATGGCAAGCGTCGCCTTGTTAAAAAACCCCTGTGTGTGTAGTACTTATGTGTATTATACCCAAAAGTTAATTGTACGCATTTAGACATGGCTTGTATCTTAAAAGAGTAAAGAGAGAGACGTGTTTCTTTGGAAAACAGTATGGGCTTAGAATATGGTGGTTGTTGTTGTTCTGTTGGCAATGCAGTGGTAATAATAATAAGAGGATAACACACACTTCACACACACACACACACACACAGTTTGTTTTGTGTGAGAGTAGAGAAAAGAAATGATGCATAGCATCACCAATGAGGTATAAAGCCAAAGTCAATATTCGATCAATGAATCAGCACATTTATTGATGATCTTGTGAAGTAATAATGAGTAAAAGGCAATCTCTCTCCCTCTCTCCAACTTCCTAGCTTCACACACACACACGCACACAGGTATCTGTACCAACAAAAAAAGTAACACCTTGAGTCTTTTTCAATCCTCACCCAACTCACTTGATCCCAAGTTAAGTACTGTCCATGATTTTATCATCGTCCCTTCATATTACCTGTAATTTTTTTAATATTGTTCAAAATTTTGAAAAATTAAACTACAACTTTTGTCCTGAACTGTTCAAATTTGAAAAATTTCCTGCAGACTGACGAATAGAATACTGCATGGGATGAGGGGTCAACGAATCCTCAGGAAATGACAATTATTCACCACAAACAAAAAAAAACGAGAAATGAGGATCACACATGTCAACAAGACTGTAATGGACACACACACACAGTCCTTCCAGAAAAAGAGAGACATTCTACATTAGAAGTGATAAAAAAGTCGAGAGCAAATGTGGATTTTAAGGTTGTCTCATTAGCCAAAGACTCCTCAACTCGTCATCGTGTCAATTAATCGCTCCCCTGCACTTACCCATCCATTTTGTCCATTACATTACACCAGGATTCCTCACATTCGTACGTGAGCTTCTCAATTTTCACGGCTCCACTCAATCTACCCACACACACAGTCCCTCTTTTTGCATTTCACAAAATGATGAGTCTTCTTTCTACTCCCCCTTAAATAGATCTGAACTGTACTTAATTTTCAAGTCTAGCTAAACCTGACTTGACTGTCATGATCCATCTCCCAATCCATGTAATTTCCAACACACACACACACACACATGTAAATTGATGGTTAATCCGTTAGTGACTAAGCCTGGGAACCAATTTCAAGAATCCGAGTTCGTTCGGAGTACTAATGATCCGAGGTACGAGACACATATATACAACGATGCTCTTCACATCCCCCAACAAATCGAAAATCTACACAAAAAACTACAGAAACGTTGGTCTCTCTCGCTTTATAGAGAAAATGCAGTCGTGAGGCTAAAAGGTTCTTTTGTTGACTCTGTGACAAGTGTCCATTTGGCTATGGGACAATGGCAGTTAAAAGTCAAAGAACCGAAAAAATCATCACCCCCCCCCCCCTCTCTCTCTCGCTCTCTTTCATAGCAAAATGCATTTAATGTGAGGTTTTGAGGAGGAAAAAGGTTGAAGCTTGAGTAATTTGCTTTTTCCAGAAGTGAGAGGAGTCAAAAAGCTCTCTTTTGATGTTCAAACTGCTTCATAGTGGCAAAAGGAGATTTGGATCATTCTAATATGTGTGTGTGTGTCACAGTGTGTGATAGAGGGGGATGATGATGGGACGTGTGGACATGTCAAGACACGGAGGTGTAATGGCCGTGTGTGTGTATGATGGTAAAAACAACAGACACAAAATGGGAAAAAGGTTTTTGGGTGAGTTCAATCTCATCACCAGAAAATGAGAGAGAGATTTTGCGGTGGATTAAAACCACTGCCTTCACCGAGTCCTGACTGGCCACACGGTCATTAATTTCATTTAACAATCTTCCATGTCTCATGTCATGGCAAAAGGGTGGGTGTCCGTTTTTAGTCATCTCCCGGTTTTTTTGCTATGATTTGCCATAATTCGATTCCAAATTTTTGGTGTTAAGCATGATAAATTAGAAATTAGGGAAAAGGTTCATGGCAGTCATTAGCAAATGTTCTTTGATGTGAGGGTGGGATGAATTAGATATTTTATACAAGGAGAACGGCCTTACCACTTGCTAGTCATTTTAATAGAGAATTTGTTCAATTTGTTGGCTGTCATAAAGGGAGGGGAGGAGCAGATTAATTAATTAAAGTCCAGTAAAAGTACATTTGGCTAATCATATCTCCCTCTCTTGTAATACTGAAAATTTTTGCTATGCACAATTTAAAACAGAGTCGAATGGTTTTTGGACGAGTACAAATTTTGAGACATTTCGACGCCGTTCTCAGTACATTGCAGCCTTTTAGTCTACAGAGGGTTAACAGAAGATTTAGCTTTCTTTGTACTTAGGTGTGCTGATTTTTTGCGTTATTTAAATGCAGATTGATTCTGCAATGACTGCTCTCACTTGTCACTCGAAAAGTTTCAAAATACAGAGAAAATAATTGTAATCCTATTTTAAAAAGAACCATTTGTAGTTAATCGTACAAATTTCATAATTCCTCCACACAACTTGACTCTGCAGGATTACAAATTCTATTCCTTTTTGTCTCTCTCTCAGCAGTTCTCTTTCCCCACACAGACACACACACAGTCCTACCTTTTGATTGTGAAAAATTATTAAACCGCCGATTAAGATTCTTCTAATTGACAAAGAAGTTGCCCCACGCTGAACTCATCAGGGCATAGCCAGAATAGCATTTCTTTCTTCTTCCTCCATCATCACAGATTAACACCGAGACTCTAAATAATAATAGATGAGTTGTGGCATTTCATCTCTCTCTCTTCTACGTATAGAATATAATATAAAGAATATTTATATTCAAGTGTTTCGACCAATCAGCACAAAGCATCTGCATGTGTATTAAAAATGTCTTACATTATCCTCTCTTCATTACAAAAAAAATGGAGCAAAGCTCTTTCAGCATGTCCCGTACAGTACACCAGAGAGAGAGGAAAAAAGAATAAAGCGCTTATAATATTCTTTAATGTTTTGATACACACTCTTCTGGGTTGTGTGTGTGTGTGTGTGTTGTGGGGCTGTTATGGAGAGTGGGATATCCTCCCGTGGCGACCATTCCGAATTAAATTGCCACTAGCATGACTTGTAAAAATCCTTTCATCAGCCTAATAATGATCTTCCCTTCCTTCTCTCTACCTCTTGTCACGTACCTCAGTCTCCTCTCCACACACACACACACACACACAACATCGTATTATCGTACACCATAGTCCCTCCACACACACACATACAGAGTGAGTGTTGAGGGAGGATTGTGGTACTGAAACGTAAACTATACTTCAATTGACAGCCGTACACCCAAACAATAATTAATCCTACGTAAATAAAACACGGTGTATCTTTCTTCCACTCTTCACACACATACACACACGCACAATAAGTATGGGAACTTCAGCGGAGAACCATACTTTAATTTAATTGGAGTTAAAATAGACACGTTGTTAGCTGCGAAGAAATCGAAGCTACTTTTTCTGGCTTCCTTTTGCATGAACTAAAATATCAAACGGCGTTCAACTTCGGAATTTTCCTTTAGATTTTTTGTATTATTGAAATGATAAATATTAAATTCTCCATTGCATTCTGCATTTAGGCTTTCCATCCAAAAATCAATTTATGTCACTCTGTGTGTAGAACAGCATTGGAGAAAGTAATTTCTAACGTTCAATATTAATTAATTTTTGAAAATGATGATAATTGAACAGTATGGAACAGTACACTATTTGTAATGTACATTGTACATTACAGCCGATTTGTACTTACCTGTGCTATTTAATTAGAAAAAATGGAAAGGTGGAGAGGGAGAAGGTACGCCTCATACCTTAATTATCAGAGAGGGAGACTGCCATTGGGACGTTGGGTAGACGGAGACACGCCTTCTCCTCCCAAAATGTAGCCACACAGAAAATTCCCCGCAATCATATTCGCTCCTGCTTACAATCTTTGACATTTTTACACGATTTTCTAGCCATTTATTTCGCACAGGGCCCGTTCATTGAATTCACATTCAGATCAATTTAATTTCTAGTATATTGTCATTATTATTATTGTGGAAAATTCTGCTAATATTCATGAAGAGAGAGTAAATAATATTTTATGTATTCAACTTGACAAAGTTGGACGCCGTGTGAAAAATATTTCTCATTTATTTGGTTATGTTGCTGTACAGACGAAGGTCAGAAAAAATTATAGAATTTTGTATTTTAAAGGAGGCTCAATTTGCAACAAAATTGATTGCAAATCACATCTCACATTAAAAAAGATGAAGATCAAAAGATATGCGAGGGGACGACATGAGTAGCAGATGAAAAAAGGTTTTATATTTAATTTTTGCTGTTTCATTTTGACTGTTCCTGTGCTGTAGGTAGGGAAGAGAAACGTCGATACACTTCTCCCCAAATAATAAAGAAAAGAGAGAGAGAAGCCTTATGAAGACGAAACAATATTATTAATAATAATAATAGTGTTCAAAAAAAATCCACCGCCGCCGACCACATGAGTTAAAACTGAGGAGGGTCGTTGTAGATACATAGCAGCTGAGGAGAGAGAACAAAACTTTATATTATGATGAGAGGTAGATTTGGGAGCTCAGCATGGACTTTCTTCGTTGTGTGTTGTGGTGATGACATGCGGGATTTATGCTCATATGTACGTTGCAGTGAGACAACCTTTACTGGCTGATGGGGAGGTCCCTCATATTATTATTATACCTCGGCGAGTTGTGCCTCTCAATCAGACTCAGTCCTCCGTCTCAACCACCCCACACACACACCTCACTTGATCCAATTCTCTCGAGACACTAATATAGTCTTCTTGTAGCTTTTATTGTGTGTGAAATCAAAATTTTGAGAAAGAGATACTTGATAACGTTCATTTAATTTTTCAACGAAATGTAACACTACACCTAGTTTCTGTGCACTTCCCAACAACAGAATAAAACCCTTTGAGTGACGTTGAAGTTTGACACAATTCACTGAAGCCAGAAGTGGCCTGAACGGCGTCCAAGTCCAACAAAATCAGTGTTTTTGTGAATTTTAATTTGACAAGATGGAGACCCGAATTTTGATTCCAAATCAATTAAAAATAGTGCTAAAGACCTCCTCCTCCTCACTATCAGAGTCCAAAGTGTCTCACAATCCCCTCCGAGACGGGAAAAGCATTGGTCGAGGAAAGAATTTATCCAAGACGAAGAAAAGAAAGTTGAATTATAGTGGAGGAAAACAAAATTTGTCAAGTAATTCAGATCATTCTATTCAAAGAGGTGATGTGAAACAAAAGCCAACATCTTCATCAGGTTGTGATGCAGAATCCGACACAGACTTGGATTTAGTTGATGATGAGGATGAAGATTCAAATTCTGTGACAGAAGAGGAAGATGATGAATTTAGACAAAGTGGAAGTTGTGGGAGTGATGAAGATGAGGGAAAAATAAAGAAAGAAAATAATGAGGATGACTGTAATGAGGAGGAAGAGGAATGGAGTAAGAAAGGAGATGGTGAAAAGAGGAGAAAGAAATTTGGCTGGATAAATAATAATTACAATTTGAGAAAATGTACGACAGGAAGTGAGACGGGACAATTAAAAAATTGTGAGGGACAAAATCAAAATGGTCCTCTTGTCACAATTGCGAATGCAGACTCTATCAATCAAATTGAGAGTAGTACGGGTTGTGGGGATGAGGAAAGAGGAGGAGAAATCAAAATTTGTGCAGCGAGACGGATTGAGAAAGGAACAATTTTTACACCCAATGAAGGACAAGTTTCGATTGTCTACCTCAAAAATATTCAACCAATTCGGGCGGACGATGTAAGCTTTTTATTACTTTTACTAAATAAAATTGTAGAGAATTAGTTTATGGTAAAGTTCGACGCCGTTCAGAATAAATTTTTCTGTGATCGTAAGTGTACACCAAAAGATTTGTCTTCTTGTTCTTATGAATTTTAAAAATTATATTCGTGCCACCATTCTCTTGCCTCGAGGATGTGCCAAATAAAAATTGAGCCACTCCCTCACACCGTCTGAAAAAACACATTAATTTATTAATTTTATTGATCCCCGCTTTCTCTCTCTCTTTCCATTACTTTGAGCACTCTAGAAATTGGAAAATGGGAAAATTCACACCACCTCAAATCAGAATAGAGAGAATAAATGGTGACTTATGATATGAGTAATGCGATGTGTCAAAAAAGACTTTTGTGAAAGCGTGCCCGACTTTTTCTCTTCCTTTCTCCACACACACACACACACTGACAAGCGTGTGTTTATTGCATAAGAATAACACAACATGATGAGTCAATAGTGCCCACACTATTACACACACACAAACAAACAAAAGTGTGTGTAGACAAACCCTGGAGTGTGGGTTCCGAGGGCACGGGATGATAGGCAAGCACATGCAAGGGAAAAAAGAGAACAGATTGGTGATGTCTTCATTTCATTAGCCAGATTAAAATATCAAACACACACACAATACCTCCTCCGTTCTGCCTTATCCGCCTTCCTTCCTTTTTTCTCAGCTTCAAGAGACAAATGACTCTCACAGTTCACACGCAGTCAATATGACGTGTGTTCCATACACCCCATCCATTTTACCCAACACACACACCATTCTCTTTTATTTAGGCATGGCTGAAAAGTGTACAAGAAAACAAGGGGGGGGGGGGGGGTGATCAAGATTGAGATGTTATGTAAATTGTTTGCAAAATGTATTCACAATTTTTGATAAATAGGGAAATTGCATCGTGATTAAATTCTAAATTATTTTGTTAGTGTTCGACGCCGTCTTGTCAAAATTTTTCTTCTGCGGTCGCACGGTAGTGATAGTTTGTATAATGCTATGTTAATTCGTTTCAGATAAGATTCGTATTTGGCTGCTTTGACCGGACAGTGGACGACGATGAGGTCAAGGAGGAGGCGGAGACTGAATCCGAAAATAGTGATATGGAAGAGGAGACAAATGACAAAGATGACGGCGAACGAAAATCAAAGAGGAAAAAAAATCAAATCCGACTTTGTAATTGGGTAAGATTTGTGAGACAAGTCCACAGTCACACAGACCCAAAGGTCAATGTCCGAGCCAAGTTTGTGGAGCGGAAGGCAATTTTGGAATTCACACAGAGTGTCTCGACTGGGACGGAATTGTATGTCTATTTTGATATTGACTCCCTCACTCAGAATGTCCAGAACAAGGGAAGTCCCAATCCAAATCAAACAGGTACTTAACTTCTCTTACATTTCTATTCTGCAAATATGACAAAAGAAAATGATTGTAAATTTAAATTGCGCGCGTGTGTGTCACTAGCACCCTTGGACTTGTCCAAGTCCCTGGACGTGAAACCCCGTCTCCGGTCCACAAAGTCAATCTCCCTAGACCAATCAGAGTCCAAAGGAGAAGAAGAGTCCCATCTTGTAGATCAGTCAGACAATGACCCTTCCAGGTCACCCACATCCCCACCCCCACGACCCCAATATTTCCCCTTTTCAATCAACAGTGTTCTGCAACCCGTCAAACTGTTCCAACCATACAATCATCGGAGTAATAATGAATCCTCCAACAATAGAGATGTCGGGAGTCGCCCTATCATCCAGTATCCCACCATGTCAATTCAACAACAACAACATAATCAACAAACGGCGGTCGCTGCTATCCAATCGACTCTGAACGGTGGTCGAAGTTCTGGACTTCACATGATGACTCATTTGAATTTGAGAGGAGGAGGAAATGGTCCGGGTGGTGGGGGGAACCCTGTAGGGACTCTCAAGCCAATTCTTAGGACGAGGGGAAGGGAAAGATCTCTTTTACCTTGTGAAGTCTGTGGCAAGGCTTTTGATCGACCATCCCTTCTTAAGGTAAACATTTTCTTTCGAGAACGCAACATAAAAATGTGATATTTTGACCCAACTCCGGAGGTCAAAGACTGTAATTGGCCATCCTGTTTTTATTCGCAGAGACATATGAGGACGCACACTGGAGAAAAGCCTCATATTTGCGATGTTTGCAGTAAAGGATTCAGTACAAGTAGCAGTCTAAATACTCACAGGAGAATTCATTCTGGAGAGAAACCACATCAGGTACGAATTTAGAGAACGGCAGTTTTTTTAAAAAATAATTTACATATTATTTAAATAGTGTCCAGTGTGCGGGAAACGGTTCACAGCCTCCAGTAACCTTTACTATCATCGAATGACCCACAACAAGGTACGCGAAACTTGAGTATATGAACGTATTCCTTGTATTTATTAAAATTGTTTGGATAAATCTCGAGAAAATTATTTGCTCAACTTCGACGCCGTTCATACATGTCTCGCATTCGGCTTAGATCTAAAACCTAAAGTTCGTTTTGAACACTTGGATTAACTAAAGTAAGAAATTTCTTGTAGGAAAAACCCCACAAATGTCTTTGTGGAAAATCCTTCCCGACCCCAGGTGACCTCAAAAGTCACCAGTACGTTCATAGTGGGTCTTGGCCATACAATTGTCCAGTCTGTCACCGAGGATTCTCAAAACAAACCAATTTACGAAATCATTTGCTCCTTCATTCCGGTGAGTTTTACCTTTTTTCATTGCTGCATTTCCACGCTGTTCACTTTTATATTCGTTCTGTTGGGGCGTTCAAAAACAAAGTTCATCACTTTGTGGCTGACAATTGGCAGCTTGAATTTTTTTCCTCATTAAAGCAAATTTTCCTTTAACAGGGGATAAACCACACAATTGTCAGGCATGCGGTAAGAAATTTGCCCTGGCTTGTAATCTCCGAGCTCACCTTCGTACTCACGAGGAAGAACCCGTCTCCAGTTGCATCTCCTGCAAAAGAACTTTCCTCTCCTCCCTCAACATGCTAGACAATGGACAATGTCGCTCATGCATAATTCACCACCAACAACAACAAAATTCACCCTCCATCTCAGTAAATAGTAGTAGTAGTGGAAGTAGTGGTCATAGTCTAAATAGAAATATTTTCTCCCTCCCTCCTTCTTCAGCCCAATCCCCGGGTTCAACCCCTGGCAATGTCAGCAATAACAAGAATCCTGACTTGAAATCTCCCGAAAATTTGTCCATCTCTCTCTCCAAGATTAGCAGAGGAGGAGGAGGAGAAGGAAATCCAACTAATGTAAACTCCGGTTTCCCGAATTCGGCCGCAGCAGCAGCCGCAGCCGCTTTGTCAATGTCTCTCTCGGAATCTTCAGAAAGTCTCCTAACAAGTCATCCAGGAGGATTCCACTTTCCCAACTCTGCAGCAAGTTTGAGTCACCTAGGACTCCCTTCAGTCCCCTACCATCATTTGAGTGAAAGTTTACTGGGTCCTCGACCAAATCCATTTTTGGAACAACTTTTCCAATGGAATTGGCGGTTTGCGAAGGAAACTGCCGGGAATTTAGGGTTGATGCAACAAAAACTCATTGAATCTCAAATGTTGGCTGCACAATTAATGAGTGTCTCTTCTAATGGGTCGATTGGGTCTTCGGATATCCTAAAATTTAGGCTGTAATCTTTCATTGCTAAAATCACATTTTTATTTGTAAAGTGAAAAGTTTCAATTGGAAAAGTTGTAGTGCAATTTTGAGTGTGCAAAAAATCAAAATATGTAGAGAGATAGCATGATTGTGTATAGTCAGGTAGAAAAGGATGATGAAGATTTAGAGTAAATTAGCCGTGATGTATTAATCGTAATTAAACTGTACATTTATCAATGTAAGCTAATTATAGTCTGGATTTTATTGCATTAAAAATTGAATGATGAAAGACGTAGCGGAGGCATAATTTTCACACTTTTTTCCCATCATCATAATCAGCGATAAGAATTTAATTGTAAGTTAATTTTCCTCATTCCTTCTGCATTCCTTCTGTGTCTCTGAAAGGGCCAGAAAGAAGGGCTCTCAAAAAAGCGTAAGACGAAATCACAATTAAAAGCAGAAGAAAAGAGGAGGAATGATGATAAAATAAATAGTGTTTAGCAGTACAAATCCTTGTGTGTTTTCCCTGATGACAAGCTGATCAGACTGAACAAAGCCCAGAGTACACACAAAAATATTGACAAAAGGGAGACAAGAAGAAGGAACAACATGGAGAACAATACTCACAAACTGCAAGTTGTGTCTTGTTAATGGAACAATGTGAGCTACACATCCACTATACACAAAAGTTCTTCTTGTTCTCTCCTCCATTTCTTCAAAGGATTTTGTGCCCCTCGGAATTTCCAAGGAAAAGAAAGAACATTAGGTAACTCATCTTCAAGAATTTGTCTAACTCCATTGTACAATGTACGTGTGTGTGTCTGGGACTATAAGAATAGAAGGGATATGGACTGCCACCGTGAAGAGTGTGTGTAATCCCTTGGGTACACCATGTAGAGCACAATGGATGACTTTTAATTTTTTGACAATCATTAAAAAAAAGGTTTATTAGCGATCCGAGTGACGAAGGGGATTATTGGAATTGGCCGCGAGTCCTCCTCGAAAGAGAGAGAGAGATGTGTACCTATTTTTGGTGGGATGAACAAGATATATTGTTACGTTCAGTAATTAACTAGCCGTCCCTCCTTTTCTCTCAAACGTGTTTCTACACACACGCAGACACACAAAGTACGCTTTTATCGACTGACTCCCTTGAAAAATCCCTTAATGACTCTTTCCCCCACGATTGAGAGGAGCTAACCAACCAAAACCCGATCTGTATCTACAGGGTCACTCATACCCACTTTTTTCTTTTTTAAGCAGACCAATTTTTTATACTTTCGCACAAACATTCGCTCAATTTTGGCAGAATTCTTCCTCTTCATAAATTTTACGCGAAATTTTCCAAAAATTGGTATTGGCAATCATAAAGAAAAATTGTGTAAATGTTTGAAAGATTCTGAGCCACCCTGTAGTAAAAGTTGTTTGTAAAAAAGTGGCTTAATAGACTTTACCAGACTTTTGTGTGGTGTAAAGGTTAGGTAGCCCACTACACACACATCACACCACAATGTAAGAGAGAGAGAGATGAGAAAGCGGAGGATACTGTGTGTGTGTGATTATATTGGAGAGATCGTGTAACGAATCGGAGGGACGTCAGAGAGAAGTTCTATAGCCAATATTCATTGAGGGAATGAGTCAGCCAAAAACTGTTGTGTCTAGAGAGAGAGAGACCATATCATCCATTTGTACTGTGTAGGTAACAAACTAATAATTTCGACGACTTTGGCTTTACCCGTGGCACATCCCATCATCATCTCTATCTGTACCTATTATATATATACGAGCTCTTCTCTTCGACGAGGAGGGTAAAGTTAATTTTAGTATATACAGCAAAGCAATGGATGGTGTAGAGGAGGATGAAATCCATTTCAATCATCTCTTGTAAGTTAATCATGTACTCCTCGCATCGGTACTACATACAAATATATACAGAGTAAAGTAGATGTGAATAATTTAATTTCAATCCTGTGAAAGCCATTCGAATTACATTTGACGCTTTAATTGTTTCCGATTTAATTTCGATTGCCTGTGAACACTTTTTTCAATCCTTCTCTTCTTGCAGAGGAGGTAGATTGATCAGTACAGATGTAAATTGAGGGTACAGGTGGATCTTTGTGTCCCAGGATTGTCATTTTTTGAACGTTGTGGACTGGTGTGACAAATTTTAATTGAGTTTTAATTAATTGGGATTAAGAAGAAGAGGACCCCTATTTTCCTTTGAATTTTTACTGCGAGGAGAGAAGAAACTAAAATTCGGAGATGACATCCGGTTCGGCTGAATTGTATGATTTTTTTTGCTAAATTCTTTATTAAAAATCCAAAACGAATTCAAATAATTACAAATTGAAATATGTCGGTTGCAAAAGGTAGATTGATGACTGCCAAATTTATAATAGAGAAGTTTGTGTGTGGAAGGCAGAGAAGAAGAGAAAATGGGGTCAAATTCATAATTTTTCGACTAGAGAGAGAAAAAACAAATTTTTGTTCTAATTACAAGTAAGCTCTAGAATTTTAATAAATGCTGAGGGGATAGCTGCTCCAGTTATGGCAAAGAATTAAAAAATAGGGAAATTTAAGTTGAGGAGGAGAGAGAGAGATGATTTTTAAAACTCATCATGATCCAAAGATTATCAGGAACCACGATCAATGAGAGCGGTACTGAAGACAAAAGCGAAAGATGTGCTCCGTCATCATAAGACACATTCCAAAGATTTCTCTCGTTTCATTTTAATTAATCATGCTCAACAACATTGGATTGTACGGCCGCCACAGATAGAGAGAAAGAGATGAAAAATTTACAGCAAAACACACACCACAACAACAACAACAATAAAAAGAGAGTAACAATGGAGAGTACTAACTGCGGTCAATCCTTTTGTACTTTTTAGTCCATTAATAGTAATAGCAGAAAAGAAGGGGAAAAAAGTCCATTGGCCTGCACATTATCATTAATATCATCATATTTTGACAGTGTGGCTCATCAAAACTGAAACACTGCGTGTGTGTGTGAGAGAGAGAGAGATACCAGGAAGAAAATATTATTCATTTTTTACTTGATGAAGTGTTTAGTGATACATCTACTTTGAGTAATACATACTCTCTTCAATTAAATGATATTGAACGGCGTTCAAATCATCCAAATTTTTTTTACGTATAAAACTAAAAGTTTCAACTCATTTTGAGTCAAAATGATGTAAAAGCATGAAATCTGATTAGCGGATTAAGCAGTAATAATAATAATTCAGTATACAAAATAATTAAACAACCCACTATCTACAAGAACAATCTTTAAGATGTGTAACCCTTTTGGCTTGAAAAGATGTACGGACGGCGTTGAAGTCCACCAAAAATTGTCTTCACAATAAATATTATTTCCATCGACTATAAATCAAGCTATCAACGTTCTGAGTTAGGATCCTCTCAGTTAATTTTTCCTCATAATTTGTGATAGGATTTTTTATGCACTTTTCCTCTAGTAAAAAGACGGAGGAAGCCCTGAGCGTCAAACAGAAGAATGATTTTTGTGTGTCTCTCTTAGTGTGGATTTTTGTGATGCAACTTGTTCTACAGTAACTCTTGTGTTCTCCTTTCCACCTTACCCAAAAGACAAGAGAGATTTCACGACGACGAAGGAACGTTGGACACAATAATGTGAACACATTGGCCGGAGTAACCCCGCAGAGTTTGTATCCTATTCGCTGAAGACAATCAAGTGAAATGCTGAGAGGACGATGCAATGACGTGGCATCTACTCTATCATCTATCCATCAACTACCGGATTCAACACACAGAGAGACTGCCCTCACAAATCGAAATTTTCATATCATTTTCCTTTTATTATATTGTGAGGAGGAGTTGTTGTCTATATCCATTATTTCCCCCACATCTCGCATCTCCCTCTCTCTCTCTCTCTTCACAAAGTGTGGATTGAACACAGGAGGAGGATATAAAATATTATTCTCTCCTATTGAGAGGACTGTCGATTGTTCTGAGAACGACAACCAGGGCTTTATTATCATTTAATTTTTTTAATACGAAAAATAGAAGGGAGAATCCATGGGACAACTCGGAATCTTTTTCCTTCCACAGTTTCTCATTTTTTCAAAAATTTACACAATTGAATAATATAAGAAAAGAGAGACGGAGAGTGAGAGAATGACAATGAAGAGAGTGTGAAGAAATACGGAAAAAATCCAACGTGCCGCTAGCCAGAAGGTTTCAACTCTTTTCAGAAGAGAATTGAATTAAATAATTTTTCAATCCTCATGAATAGGGTTGCCAGATGTCCGGGGTTCACCCGGACTGTCCGGATATGAGATGGTCAATCCGGGTGAGGGGTGAGGGTGTCCGGATGAAGGCTGTTGTCCGGATTTGAGGCGTCCAAACAAATTAAGTAAACACTGAGGGACAATGACTCTAGTAATTCTTTCCTTCATGCAGGTGTCCCTTCAAATTATGAATCAACTCATTCATATTCATTGTCCATCCTGTGTACTTTGGACACCATCATACACACAAGCAATAGCCACATTCATGCTTAGGAAAGATCCATTTCCTTCCCACTCTCTGTAGAAGCTCTGCAAAGGCCTAATTGACCCGAGGGCAACAGAGGGATAATCTTTCTGAGAAACACCAAAATAACGCACTTGGGTAAAGTAAGGATGATCCTTGTCCACATTTTCCAACTCAACTTGATTTTTTCTTCTCAAGTAGAAACATCACTTTTAAAACCTTCCATTAAATTCAAATTTTTTTGACTTTCATTAATTTAAAATGTCGCGAAATAAGCAAATTTTCAATAGCAATTGGTCAAAAACATTTTCGTTCATTACAAAAAGCACAAAGGGTGAGACGTTTGCCTATTGTAATTACTGTAAACTGCATTTAAGTATTAAACACAAAGGAAAATCGGATGTCGCCAATCACAGCAAAACCAATCATGAAACCAAGAATCATGTTGATAATGCCAAATCTGTTGTTGTGGCACCTCTAATAGACAGGTATTGTTGCCAAAAATTTGCAAACAAAGTAAGTGAGGGATTCACCAAATTTGAGCAGCAAGAATCTGATACAATTAAATACGATTTTTTAAAATTTTTCTGGAACTCAATGAGATATTTGGAACGATATTTTTGATTTTAGTGAAAATAATCATTTAGCCAAAATTCGTATTTTCAACCTCACAAAAAATGAAAATGAATTTAAATACGATGATGTTGGGTCTGCTGTAGTAGCAATCAATGCGGAAATGGACAAGGATCAACTGTATAATGATTTTAGTGCTTTAAGATCTGCCTTGCGTAGTATGCGTGATATCGAGTCTGTTGAAGAAAAATATGTGCATTTGTTCAAATCAATTGGGAAAACTGACTGCAAAGCATTGGAACAAGTTGTATCATTTCTGTTAAGTGTTCCTTGCGGTAATGCGCATTGCGAGAGAATATCCTCCTTGATGACGGCATGTTGGACAGAAGACAGGAATAAATTATTAGTAAAAAATGTTAAGGCTGAATTACAGATTTGTACAAATTACCAACAGAGATTGTGCAAGGAAATGTACCAATTTTTTGTAAAGGATAAAAAAATATTGGCGGCAGCTAGGTCTGCTGAGAAGTACTCTGCTCAATCTGAAGATTGAATAAAAATTAAGCACTTTTTTATTTTATTGAAAAAATATTTTTCATATTATGTGTTCGTGTTTAATCATTAAATGTAAAAGTTGGGCCTGTGGGGGGGAGGGGCAGGAGTGTCCGGATTTGACTGGGCCTCATCTGGACAAAAACCGAATATTCCGGATATGATAATCGGGGAATCTGGCAACCCTACTCATGATGTATGTGACAGAACGGTTGGACTACCTTTTAAAATTACGATTTCGTGAAGCAGTGAAGGATTAATTGCTCAAATGATAAACAAAAAATCTTAAAATGTTACTACGTGTTCAATTGCGTCTCTGCCGATCGAAAATTAGTGAACGGCGTCTAAGCTTTCATTTGTGTCGGACAGTTTTTTCTCTGACATAATTTTAGGATGCGTGAGTCTCCCAGTATTTCTTTTAAAAGTTAATATTTAAATGCAAAATGTCCAATTAATTAAAGCAGGGACAGGAAATGAACAACAGTCCTTAAGGACTCATTTTCGAGACAACACATACCCTAATACCACACTGCTCAATGTAGGGTCACAAAGTCAAGCGAACGCTGACGAGTGGCGTCGAGCCTAAACAAATTTTCCTGATTCTCCCATTATTTCTATTGTTCATAAACACACTTTTAATTAACACAGAAATGCAAACAAATGAATGTAAATTATTTAAACTCGTCCCCTCTTCAGTTAACTCATTAATTTTATGCATCTGTATGATCTCCACCATGAAAAACTCTCCATTCTTGAAAACGGACGATAAATTCTCATTATTCTCTAGATTACACAAGAACACGCAAAATCATTGCCCACTTAACCCAAGGAATGTGCCATGCAAAAGATAGTATCCACACACACTCCTGACCACTGATTATGGGCATATCATTAAATATTTGGGGAATTTAAAAAAGAACTTCCCTCTCTATCTCTCTCTCTCCTCTTATGAAGTGAAGAGTGTGTGTGTAGGTGATGAGATTAGATAAGGCTGTGTGCTGTTGTTTGAGTTTTGCAGAAAGGGGAACAGAGGCTGTCATTATCATATCACATACTGTCATTACAATCATATTAACAACCAAGGTCATCCCGACAAGGACGAGGATGAGAAAGACGACTGGTCCACTCTCCCTCTCTCTGATGTCAAGAGGAGATCTTTACACATGGACCCATGCACAATAACCACAGTCACACACTGTCCTATATGAATTAAATTGGACGACGGTCATGGAAGAGAGGACGGGAGTGTGCGTGATGGGATAATTATATTACTCTCCTTTTTATAGCTTTATCTCCCTCTCGTGTGTGTGTGTGTGGATGCACAGTACAGAATAATAATTGTTGTTTTGTTGGGGATGAGAAATTAAAGTACTTGAGAGAGTTTGAATTAACCTACATAATAAAAATTTATTATTGTGCTTTTACCAGCTCCAATAAAAGAGGCTAACACGGTGACCGCTTTGTGACAGTGAAAAATTAGAATATCGAGAGAGAGAGTCAAGACCCCCTCCTCCTCCTCTTCACCTCTTATCATATCTGGATGAATTGTTTTATTGTGCCCAGTTCACAGGCCGATATACCAACATTATAGATTTCCAACAATAGGCATAATTTGAGTGTGTGTGTTTTGTGTGTAATGTTTTCCTCCTCTCAATGCTTTATCTCGACGATTGTAATTATTGTGCTAAATTTGTGAGGACTGCTCTACTCTGCGGAAATATCTCTCTCTCTCTTTGCCTGTCTGGGTTACAAATGAATTGATGGGGGAAAGAGAGCTGGAGGATTAGGCAAGCGTTTTTTACAAAAATAATATTGGGTGCAATCTAATTTGTATAGTTCTGTGTGTGCGGAAATCTGAGGAAAAGTTCGGAAAATTCAAACGAAATTCCTGATTCGACTGATCGGAGACGTGGACGTGTGCAGAAAGAAGGCACTGGAAAATGGATCGATAGAGTGAATTTTTAAAAAAGTTACAGCTTGAGATTGTGGAAGAATTTAATTAGCGTAGTGGAAAAGTGGTTTGCTGAATTTAAATTTGGACAAGATGGGAAGTTCAGAGAAGAAACTGAGTCATGAGTCACTGAAAAATGTGGAAGAATTACAACCGCTCAGCAATGAAAAGGTTCGACGCCGTTCAGTACTTTTTTGCATTCAAATTGTGTATTAATGTAAAATAGGTCGTAGTCAATAGTCGCTAAATGTCCTAAAGCGATGTCGAAGTTTTATATTTTTTGTAAAACCTCCTGTGACCTTTGGAGGTCAAAGCGGGGAAGGAATTTTCAGCTTAGTCGAGTAGAAAGTGAATTTGGCCACGTGGACTGCGAGCCATTATTTTCTTTCGTAAAATCTTTTAGTAAGTTTCTTTTATTTGTATGTGTAGGGGAAGAAAAAATTGGAGGAATTTGACGACATTCTTGAGGTAGTTGGAACACAAGGGAAATATCAAAAAATTATTTTGTATGGAGTCCTCACACCCCTAGTAATCATCTGCCCACTCTTCGTGATGAACAAAATTTTTATGCTTTCAGTACCAGGTAAATACCAATTATGAATAAAACTTTTCAAAAATAAGTCATGAAAATTTATTTTTAAAAAATGTACTCTCTTTTCTAGACCATTGGTGTCACGTTGACGGGAAGCTAAACGACACGGATCTCAATACTTGGAAAAATCTAACTTTACCCACGTGAGTTTAATATTCTCAACTAAAACAATTTGTCCCCTACCTTCTTTCTTTCTCTGCATATTACAATTATTTTCCTTCTTTCTTTGAACAGTGAAGTCGGTCCGGATGGTTACCCCAGATATAGTCAGGTATGTACATTTCTTTTTTCAACGAGACAAAAGTAAATCTCCGCTTGAAAGTTCCTTTTATCTCCCAAGTCCTATGTAACTTTCTCTGGAGAAAGGAGTCCCTTAAAACAAAGAAAGAAGTTAAAATAAATGTGGAAATTGAAGGAAGTACACTGACAACCATTAATTACTTAAATGGTGAAAGTGAAAATTTAGTTAAAATATTATTGGACCTCAACGCCGAAAATAATTTTCGCTTCATCTTCTTGGTCCAAATACAATAACAGATTTAATGATGGGTTTTGTTAACCACATTTTTATCAATTGTGTCGTAGACACTATTTTATTTTCTCTCTCATGAGATTTTAACAATATTTTCTTGACGAAATTTCATTTTCACTCCTCCTCATAAATTATGAGTCATAATTCAAATTGTCAAAACCAAAAGAAAATGTGTCTACTTCTTCACAGCTTCTACGCCACTTACTAAAATTTCACTTTGAAATGTGAGTCCACAAAACAAAGTTTTCTTACAGTGACTTGAAGCCAGTTGTTAGGAACTGTAAAAAGCACAAAATGCAGTCACACTATATTTCGTAATATTTTATTTTATTTTGAACAGTGCAAAATGTTTGACGAGTACGGGGACACAGTAGCCTGTGATAAATGGGATTATGACAAGACAAATTATGAAAATACGATGCCTTCAGAATTCAACTGGGTTTGTGACCGAGGTAATTCATCTGCCATATTTATAACCAAATATTCACTGTAAGGTCAAAAATAACCGGACAATAAAATTCTTCTCATAGCCCACTTTGCTACGGACGTTTTTTCTGTCGGAGGATTCGGAAATGTTCTAGGAACCGTCATTTTTGGCCAAGCAGCTGATAGGTAAGAAAGCAACTTTCTCTTTTCAAAATTTTAATTAAAAACCAATAAATTTTAATTCTTCTTTTTACTTTTTTATTTCAGATGGGGTCGAAAACCGGTACGTCATTAATTTTACTCCACATATAATTAACTATTTCAAAAATTAATTAATTAATTATGAAATATTTAGGTATTCTTCCTCACCATCTCAATCTTCATCTTCTTCCAATCGATCAGTTTCTTCGTACCGCAGTACTTTCTCCTCTACCTAATCCTTCAATTCTTGGCTGGAACTGCTTTCCCCTTTCTCTTCTCAGCTCCAACAATGTAAGATTACCAACTATTTTCTTTAAAAAATTGTAATCATTAAGTTAAATCACATTTTTCTACAGGATTGCTGCGGAAGTGTCTGGAAAAGGTGGGAGAATTTGAATTGTGAACCTAATCAGTGAATTTTTAAAATTATTCCAAATTAAATTGTTGAATTTAATTCTTGTAGACTACAGAGCTTGGATTTACTCCGTGGCTTGGATGGTGAGTCAAAAAATCCTTTCTGACAATTAGAAGTGGAATGACACGAATTTTTTTTTGCAGGTGTGGGTCATAGGTAATTCACTACTCCCACTCGTGACCTGGCTCCTCCGTTCTTGGTTCCTCATTGGGACACTCACAACAATCCCTGCCATTTTCCTTCTCTTGTACTACAAAATCGTCCAAGAGTCTCCACGTTGGTTACTCGCCGTGGGTCGTGCAGATGAAGCAGAGGTCATCATAAAGGATATTGCTAGAGTAAACGGAACGTTCATTGACCCCGTCGAACTCCATGAATCCCTCCAGGCTATCGTTGCGCGGGATACAGAGAAGAAAAAGCAGAGTAAAACCACGGTTGGGATTTGGTCTTTGTTTACTCGGAGGAATTTAGCCCGAAATACAATTATGCTTTGTCTGGCTTGGAGTATTAATGGCCTCATTTATTATGGACTTACCCTCAACACGTAATTACACAAAATTTCATTCTAAAGGTCAAGGTCACATGAAAAATATAATTTTCATTATGGACATACACAGGACGAATATGAGTGGGAATGAATTTCTCAACTATTTCTTCCTGGGAATCATCGAACTACCCGCTGGATATCTGGCTGGAGTTTTTGTCGGGAAATCCGGCCGACGATGGACACAGGCTGCTTTCTTCATTCTGTGTTCGGCGAGCTTTTTCGTGGCCGCCATTTCCGTCTCGGACAAATCACTATCTTGGCTTGTGCTCGTGGGTGCTCTGGCTGCAAAGTGAGTCATTCAAATATAACTTTTGTGTAACGAAAATTGAAAAATATGTTCATAATACAAATTACTACTACCCGCGCGACCTTCCAGATTCGGTGTGACGATCACTTCTCTAGTGGTCTACCTCCAGGGAACTGAGATATTTCCGACACAACTTCGGTCTACCGGGAGTGGCCTGGCATCCACAGTCAGTTCGGTCATTGGGACTTGTGGACCCTACATTGTATTTTTGGTGAGTTAATTACAATTGAAATGACTGCGGTGAAGATTTTTGAAGTTGAAATGAAATTGAATGGCATTTTAGGGAAAATTCCATGCCGCTGGACCGTATATTGTTCTTGCCGTCCTTGCATTTATCGGAACAATCGCCTCTTCTTGTTTACCGGAAACGTTAAATCAAAATTTACCTGAGACAGTCGAGGTGAGTAATTATTAATTCTATGTGATTTGACATTAATTTGAGATGTAAAAATTTGAAACTATTGGGGGGTTCTGTATGTAGGATGCAAATACATTCGGGAAAAATCACAAATTTTGGAGTTTCCTCCCACAAGAAAATAATTTGGGGAAGAAAGGAGAAAGTGAGGAGAAAGCACAACAGGAGGTCACTCAAAAGACTAAGAATCCTTAGAAGAAGGAGAAAGAACAAACGAGCGGGGAAAAAAGACGATAATATTCCTTTTGTTGTACATAAATAAATAAATGTATAAAATACAAATTAAAAATATTATAAATAATTTAATGTGATGACTGATGGCTTCTCCTCCACAACCTTAAATTTAAACTACATTTTTAATGTGTGTGTGTCTTTGGCTTGGAATTTTAAAACAGCTTTCTAAAAAAAACTTTTTCTTACATCTTCGTAATAAAGTGACGATAAATTCTTGATGAAATTAAATTCTTTTTTCCATAAATTCCTCCACTCCTAAGCAATTGTCAAAATTTTCACACTATACACAACTGATCCTCTTCGGAGAATTGCAAACCACAAAAGTGTGTGTGTTGTGTTATTGATATTCAAATACTCTTTTTCCAGGTAATACATACAAGTTAAACCAGAACTGAGATTCAACGAACAGAACTGTGCAAAGCAAAGTTATATAATGTCACCACAAGCGTGGGCTCCACAATATTACAGAGAGAGAAATCTTTTTTGAAGTCCACACACATGTTTCAAAAAAATCTTAACTCGTCATCAAAGTAGCTCTTGAGATTTTTGCTTATTCTACAATAAATTGACCTCTACACGCTTTTTATTCGAGTATATTATACTTATTTATTATATTTATCATGCACACGACACAGGTTAGAGTGTCAGACAAAAAAAACAAGGATTATCTCTGATTTTACACAAGAGAATATGAAACATCCATCAATGTCACCTGAACAAATTGATGCAATTCTCCCCTATTACACTTTATTTATATAATCTCCACACACACAAATTGTATTGTCATATAAAGTTACACATTGCCATCCTCTACTTTTCCCTATCGGCTATATAAAGGCACCATCGAAACTTTGGTGACAATTCACAAACCAATTGTGAAAGTGTCATATATTCTTCAAAATGAAATTTCTACCTTCATTATTCCTCCTTCTGGCAATCACTTTAATTTCCACCGTGCAATCTTCACCATCATCCAGTAAGTTTAAATTAATTACAAATAAAATGAGTGTAATGAGTGTGTGCTTTCTCCTCAAATTCTTACCTACAATGAAATTTATATTATTCCCCCTCCCCATATTTATAAGCTATTAGAGCAACCCGGGATGACCTCATAGCTTACATCCAGAGTATTTCTGGTTCCTACACTCTCTCTGGTCAACATAATCGTGAACCCAACTCTGACCCTGTGAGAATTTTGTTACTCACCAAATCAGCGCAATAATTACTGTTTTAAAAAATAACTTGTATAATTAGGAAAATTGTTTTCACTGAAAATTTTCAGTCTAAATGGACTAGAGTAGTTCGTGACATTTCCGGCCTGTATCCGGGTTTGTGGGGAGGAGACTTTCTATTCCTTCCTGACGATGTCCAGCATCGTCAAAATATGATTGATGAGGCAATCCGACAGTGGAACTCTGGCTCTGTGGTTGCACTCACATGTAATGATTTCAAATTTATTTCAATGTATTTATTT
>WJFB01001698.1:0-27395 GCA_009870185.1 Pygmarrhopalites habei
TCCAAGGAAAGTGTCCGTATCCTCTCGTTCAATGCTAAGAAGTTCAAAAATGATGGGATCGGCATTTTTGAACATTTTTACAGTATTTTGAATCAACTCAGGACCCAAATTAACAATCGACTCCTACAAAAAAAATAAATAAAATAATATTTGATAGGTGTTAATACAATCATGTAAGTACAAAAGTAAAGTACAATTTGTATCAAAAATCACCCCGTCATCCAAACTAGTTTTCATATTTTGAATCCATTCAGAGCCCTCCGCTTCCTCATAGTCCATTTGATCTTCATCCTCAGCACCACCTTCATCTTCTTTTTCATCATCCGGAGACTAACTGGTAGTAGTAGTAGATTTAGTTCCAATGAAACTTTCATTGAATCCAGAAGTCCGGTCACCGTCACTCTCTACAAAAAATATTTTTCATAAATATTACGTGTGATTACAATCACATAAATACATGGATATAAGAAATTCCTACTGTGAAAATGAGAAAATTACCATCATGTTGTGTAACTGGCTGAAGAGGCAGATCTTGAGAGGAAAATGTTATTTGTGACGATGAATCCTCACTACTTAGCCCTTCTCTAGCTAACTTTCGTCTCTTTGACGACAACGACATCATAACTAATGAGACACTACTTTATTTTTCTGCTAACTACAAGTTAATTGTGGTTAAAATCATGAAACACAACGAAAAACCCAAAATACGATTTTCCAATTCGACCGGAAATTCAAACCTTCCCGGCAGGTGAAGGTTTGTCCCCATGATAAGTAACGACAATATATTATATTGTCGTTAGTGTTTTTAATGGAAACTGTACATGAGTAGCAATTTTCGCATCCCAAAAAATAAAAAAATACCTCCAAAGGCCGTTGAAGGACTGGCGTCATGAATGTATTGTCAACTGTAAATTATTGGTAGGTGAAAAAGAAATTTTATGTGACTGCTTTCTCCACTTTCCCTTTTACTCCTTAAAAAATTTCTTTTTCTTTCTTTTCATTTTGATTACCTGTGATTAAAATATCTGGTCGAATTTTGTGCACTTCCCTTGAGATCGTTTCGATATCTACAACTAATTTAATCAACAAATCAAATTTAAATATTAATAGTATTTAAAGAGTCTCTAATTTAGAATTATGTATGCGACAAATTTGCGTCATCAAAATTGATTTAGAGGGTTTGAAAAACGTTTCTCAGGATTCTTCAACAATCATTCTCTCCTAATAAACTTACTCTTGAGTGTAACCAAATATTTAATAAAAAAGACAATTTTTTGATCAACCGTAACAAAATGTCACTTACTGGCTAGTGTTGGGTTAGCTGGCGATTCTAACCAGACCATCTGTATTGAAAATAGTTCAGAATTTTTATTTGTATTCAGCCTGAACAATTCAGGTGTACAATTGGGAGATTGTCAATTCTTATTAAATTTCTCACCTTCGTGTTTGGTGTGATTAACTGCAAAATATCCTCATATGCAGACGAGTAGATAAATTCAACGTCGATCCCAAAGTTCTTCCATTTGTTTCTGAAAAGCCAGTCTGAATCTCCATTTGTGCACTGTACATAGATGATATGATCACCTTGTGACAATACTTGGACCACTGCATTAAATATTAAAAAGGGATAAACCTTTTGTTCATACATATTGTTGAATTTCATTTATAGCAAATAGCTCACCAGCTGAGATGGCGGCGACTCCGGAGGAAAATGCCAATGCTGAAACAAGAAAATAAAACATGTAGCTTTTGGAAATCAAATAATATAAAATTGTTTTTAATAAATTAAAATGATATTTCACCATATTCAGATCCATCAAATTTGCTCATGGCATGCTCGAATAAATTTCTCGTCGGGTTCCCACATCTCCCATAATGGAAATTCGATTGCTAAAAATAATTGGGTAGCCACTAAAGTCCATGAAATTTTTCTGCATACAAAAACATTCATCGAAAGCAAAGGAATTAGTCTTTTTTCAGCCCCACTTATAGTAAACAAAAAAAGGAAAAAAAAACTTTTTGTGTAAAACTCAGCTAATTTCTTCAAATACAAAAAAAATCTAATTACCTAAAAAAATATTTATTAACGAGGTAATTTTAATAGATTTCTACTGCTTTTTGAGAAATGTTTTTGCTACTGAAGGGATTTTTTATCCCCCGCGGGGCAACTTGGCAAAAGATTAGTCATTCTTTTCTCTTTTCATGTCATTACAGAAATTTTTAAATTATTCAGTTACTGCCAGTAACTTACTTGGGCCCAAATTTTGCAATCACATTTCTCTCTGGGGAAAACAGTCAAAAGTCCACAAAATTATCCCACCTTACAGCAATTAAATGTTGGTGCGTGTGACATTTTTTTTGTTATTGATACTTAATGTGGCCAATCGCTCATTTGAAAAATTTTGATTATTATTATTATAAAGCCATTCGATCACTTTACTATCAAGATCAGTTGAGGTGAGACATGTACATGTAAACTTTT
This sequence comes from Pygmarrhopalites habei, assembly GCA_009870185.1. NCBI lineage: Eukaryota > Metazoa > Arthropoda > Collembola > Symphypleona > Arrhopalitidae > Pygmarrhopalites > Pygmarrhopalites habei. The sequence goes on from WJFB01001698.1 coordinate 2,483, forward strand.
GTCACGTTTGCAACTGAATGTGTCATTCTACTGTCAATATTAATATTTTTTAGCACGATTATTATGATGCGTCGTATAATTATGTGTTTTGTGTCACATCATTTCATAGTACGACAGAAGACAAGGATAAACAATAGACAATTCAATCAAAATGTGTTTTCTCTAAAAAAATAGTTTCAATTCTTACCGAATAATCCCTTTGCTTGGCCGCTGGACCAGGAAGGATGAATACAGATGAGGTGACGATGGGGGCCATCAAACTGTAATTGTCTACAAGGAATATAAATCACTGATCATAAATGGAAACTGATTAAATGTACTATGTTCCATTTATATCCCAATCAGATTATCAACTTACTTTCAGGACGAGGATCTTTCGTTGCAGTGATGGCCATTGTCTCAAAATCATCGCGTGGTTTTCTCCACTTCAAAAAACTGTCTTTGAATTCCACATCGGACAATCCAATATAATGGCCCATTAAAAAATTTGATTGTCACTCTCCCTCTCACTCCGACCTCTTCCCTGCAACTGATTCTTTTTTTGTAATCAACGAGATCAAAAAAGTTTAAGATTAATTAGAAGAAGAAATTGTGCAAACTGTATATTGGGAAGACGTCACAATCCCTATTTAATGCCGGATGAGTTGTACAAGAATACCTTTGGATAAGAATGTGGCGAGACCAATTGGAATTTGTACGACCACCGAGATGATGAGGATCCCGAGTAGATAAAATTGGTGTATGTTTGATTACAGAATGGAAAATAGATATTTAGAGGGAGAGACTAAAGCCGAATGGATTCTACTACTAGATATTCTACAGCTACATACACGGTACCACTTGGGCTACTTTCTTTTTTTAAAAATAAGTATTTTGAAAAAAAAGCTTTCAGTCTAATTTGCCAAGTGAAGGTGTGTTGGTTGGTTGAGTTGGTACAGAGGAAAGATTTGTTGTACACTCACATTATATATTAGTATTCAAGTTGGTTAGTAGGTGGAAGGAGAACTTTAATAGCATTGCCTTGACTTTGAATTGGCAGTCTGCCATTGTCATGCCCCCATCCTAAAGAAAAAGAGAGACAGAGAGAGAGTAATATTATTAAGCTGAAAAAATTGGCACTCCCCAAATGCTATCATACATATCCACAAATACAGTGCCTAAACTTTGCAAAAATCTCATCTCCAAAATATTTTGCAGACTTCCTCCTCTCCCCCTCTTTCTCCTTACTAATTCCCTCCAGTCAGCTATCTCTCCATTCTTCTCTCTCTCTCTCTCGTTATATTATTTTGCCAACTGATATAAATATACTCGACATTACGTCATCCGAGTAAAGGAAGTTGACATTCTTCTCTCACCAAATCCTACGAAATGTCTCTTCCTCCTTGTGTCAACCAATTTTCCTTGTTTATCTCTCCACCACGTGCCTTTATTAATTTATCACTGACCTTTTCATCCTCAAATTCTTCCAACCCTCTCTCTCTCTCTCTCTCTGACTGTGTGCATCTAGGAAATGAATCTCCAATTTACCCTTTCCACAACCTGTCCACCTCTCCTGTCACCTCCAATTTCAACCATCTGTACATTATACACAGGAGAGAAAATTTAACTATCTTATGAGAGGGAGGGAAATTCCAGGAACTTGAATGAGTCATCACTCTCCCTCTCATTCGTCAAGTCTCGTGGAAAGATTATTGTCTTTTTCAAAATAGTTTTCACACATTAAAATAATAATGACACGACTCAAACGAGCTTTACAGGCATAAAATGGATTCCCCCTGACACACTTTGGTCTGAGCATTAATCCTTTGAATTGTATGGTGTGTGTGTATTATAGTTTTGAAGGAACAAGTGTAAATGATACTCTTTAATAGTTGTTGGATTGACCTAGAACCCTTTCAGCTACTAACCGATTTATAGACCAAGGTCAACAATTCTGTCATTACTTTTTAAAAAATTCTTGTTGTAGGAGGAAAGAGAAGCTTTTCAAACATTTTACTTTTTCTGTTAGCCCTCCTTGTCCAAAGTGAAGTGAGGCAGGGAGATTTGGCTCCGGTTCTTGTCGACATCTCCAAACACCAATTCACTTTCAGATGTTTGAGCAGTGATCGGGTAGATCAGTGGTTGAGAGGCGGATGTCGCTACCAGTTCCCTCATCCTCATCTCGGCGTCCCTTTCCCTCTCGGTAACAAAGATTTCTGGAAGGGGCGAAACCAGGCCACCCTACAAAAAAGTTCTTTCAATAAAGGGTCAAAATTTCAGTATTTAAATTTGACTGCCATAATATTAACAATTTTGGAAATACCTTTCTCAACCTTAATTGCACTCTGAATAAAAACTTGACAAAATACTTTCTCCGATTAGACGCCATATAAAAAGCTTATCCTTTGACGAGCAGGGAGTAAGACTCAATATAAAATTAGAAATGTCGTTGATCATACAGAAAGTCAGTGAGAAATGGGGCAAGTTGAAATGTGTGTGTGTCTGCATGTATGTGTGATCCCTGCACATGTACTTGACGCTGTTTTTGTTCGGCTCTTGGCTGTTGGATCTTATTGAAAGGTTTGGTTTTACTCAAGTTGTGCTCTTGAATTCTTCTTCTCCTCTTCTTTCTGTACTCCTTGTTCGAGTTGACGATGTCTATATAGGTTTTCTCTTTATCCCACATTACAATATGTTGTGTGGTGGTGGTTTTAATCTGGATATTGTACTGTGTGGTGTGTATTGTTGTACGGATGGAATGAAGAGGAGGAGGGTGAGGGAGATATTGGGAGTGATAGTTGATTTGTGTACCATGGATGGGCTGACACTCTTCATGGTCGCTTTGACACTTGAGAATACTTGAAATGGCTGCATTGGAAGCAAGTGGAGCCAAGCAGTCTGCCTTTTCCATTCCTTTTTTCCACATCCTCATCCTCACACACCAAACTCTCAGTCACGTCCATCTCTCTCTCTCGAACTCTCATAGGGAGAGGAGAAGCTATTGAAATTCCACAAAGCCACTTACCACTCATCATCATCACCTCCAATTCTACACTACAGTCAGTCCTCCTCCATGTACAGTCAGAATTCTTCTCTTCCAACTAATTATGATTATACACAAAATATTATATTCCCATTGATACTTTCTCTCACTCTGTGTGCTTGTGTGTGTGTGTGTACTGGATTCCATGAATGAAAAAGACCCAACGTTTTCATGCCCCAACCCTTCATCTCTTACTCCACATGTTAATCCAAAAAAGTTGATCTCATCCTTTTTTACTCATCCTTCTCCATCTCCACACACACAATGACTGGACAAATCCGTTCAAACAAATTTTTTGGAAAAATTATACCTTGGAATTTATCTTCTCTTCCCTCCACACACACAGACCCCATTCAGAAAAAAGCTGACAGCCACAAACTTACATTGCATCCAATACACACGATGTATTAAAATAATTTTCAAAAATGTAATCATATCTCGTGAAAGCATTTAATAAAATTTCATGAGAATTTTCGATATAAAATGGATCACTCCTCCCCTCGGAAGAAGGCGTAGCTTCAATAGTGAATCAGGAGGAGCCTCAATTTCTATAGTTTCCCCCCTGCTGCTCCACACCAAACTTTGGATTGTGTTGTATTGTGTCCAGCGCAGACAGAGTACACACACACAAGGGTGACGAGTTTGTGATTATGATGACAAAAAAATGGACTACCACATCCATATGTGGGGTTGAAATTCATTTTGAAATGTCACATATGATGTGAAGGGGGATGTAAAAGACACACACAGGCAGACAGAGTGAAAATCAAAATGTCAGTTGGCAATGTTTTTCTCTGATATTTTTACATTGTGGAAATCACAGCCGTTATTTTTTTATCCCTCTCTCCCAATCCACTGTAAAACATAAAGAGAGAGAGAGAGAGAGAGAAGGGTTCAAAATTAACATTGAGAGAGAAAGTGTGTATGTGAATAAGTGAGTTGAAGCTGGACTGAGACCTTGTGAGGACAAGAGAGATAAGGTGAAGATTAAGAGATGAAGAATAAATAAAGTGAATGACTGATGGGGTTTCATCGGTGGTGTGGTCAAGTGGTTGATTGAAGGTGTTGGCAAACGAAAAAATGACGAGACACCCTCATTCTCAATAGACACACACACACTGAATTCTTATTCCCTTCAAGAGAGAGAGGGAAGAGGTTCTATTGTTGAAACATTTTGTACTCGATTGTTGGAGTACACTCTTGTGTGTGTGTAAAGAAGAAAAGATGAACAGAGAATGAGATTTCATTCACACTTATTCACACAGTCAAAGGCTATTATAGACAAAGTACCTTATAAATTGTGTGTGTGTAATGTATGAGGTTGAGTGAGACCCACACAGGGAGAAGTAACTAAGGGTAGAGAGTGGAATGGCCAAAGGGATAGTTATGACAGGGAAGACCCTTGCCATGTAATGTTCATCTTTTTCTTCGCAGACTTCCTGGCGACTTCCGCCCCAAAAAACCTGCCTTGTGATCCTCATTTAAATGTCAGAGAAAGAAATTTGATAGCACACACACATCCCATATCCATTTTTTTCTGCCCTTGCAAGGAATGCTTCTCTCTCTCTCTCTCTGTTTCTGTAAAAGTCTTCACTTTTTCTAAAATCCAATGTTCTCCTTGACTTGTTGTAAATTAGTCAACTACTCCCTCATTTTACAACAATTTAGATCAGTTACAAATTTCTCTCTCACGCACACGCACGCACTTTCGGACATTGTATGTTGTACATTCAATTTATTGGTACACAAGAAAAATTGTACATAATCTTCGGATCACACAATTCTTCATAAATGCACAAACTAGTAAACAGTGAAAACAGAGTCAACCAATTTTTTTCAAAGCAAACCTTTTCAGAGTGTAAATCACATTATCAGTTGTGTGCTTGTGTGTGTGGAGTGCAGATGTGTTCATGTACACTTAAACTATTAAATAAATTAATTAGAAGTTGTGTACATACAAAGAGAGAGAGAGCTAGAGAGGAAATAGTAGTTTTATTTAGAGCTGGAATTCTCAATTGACTGGATGCGCGTGGCTCGGATGTGTCGACAGCAAAAGAGAGAAAGAAAGAGGCAGTCCCCTTTAATAATAAATACTTTCCATACTGTTCCCCCCACCTCTCTGTCTCTCTCTCTTTCACGGCAATTAATTAAAGGGACAATGGAATTGTTCGTTATTTTGGCACTGTGCTCCCTGTTGTCATTAAAACAATTGAAGGATTTGTCTTTTTCCCTCCTCCCTGCGGAAGTAATCTTCTTGAAGGATGAAGATGAGGCGGCATGGCAGGGAGGAGGGAGAATAATAATAAATATAAAGGGGGAAAGAGTTTTTTTGCCTTTATCAAGTAAGGGAGCATCATCAAGTTTGGATTCATTCTTTTTAAGCTTGTGGCTGTGCCTTCGTCGCACCTCAGCGACAGTCATGCTCATTGTCAGCATGTTGAGCAGTCAAAAATGACGGCAAGTGCGCCGTTCTTAATGTTCCATATCCTCTAGCCCACCTTCCTTCCTCTTCCTTCCTGTCCTCCCAGAATTCCACCAGCCTCCCCTCCTCCTCTTTCTTCCACCGGCTTAACCCCCCCCCTCACACACACACACACACAAAGAGAGAGACACATGTATGAGCGCGGCAGTCGTTCATTGATATTTCCTTATAGTGTGTGTATGAAGAAAGGTTTGTGTGTGTGTGATAGTAAATGCACATTTTGTGTCGGGAGATTTTTAAGTCGGCTTCAGAGCTTTCTTCTCTTCTCAACTGACGTTAATCCGGATGCCCCCAGCCACGTTCTACTCATTAAACCTATATTAACTAACTGCCGTCATCTCATCTTTTTGTCCTCTCATGGCATGTGTGTCTCTTTCTATGTAACTGTGTACGTGTGTGTGTGTTTAGGATTGAATGGCGTAATGTGAGGTAATTTTTTTCCCTTTGAAAAAATTGTCCAAACAATAATAATTGTATCTTCCGTATGATTGCACATTTCTTCCAACAATTTGTCCATCACAATTCACAACTTTTACGAATCTCTTTTTGTTTCAACAATCTTTATTATAAAAATGTCTGGATTTTTTGAAATTTACAAAAATGCAGACAGTACATAACTTGCAGGAGGAGGAGGACTTGAGAATGGAATTGATGTGATTCACAGCATATCTTTCAGTTGTGACTGTGGACTCTGGGCGGATGATGATGGGTTCAAGATTATATTAGACAAGAGATTCCGTGCTGTGGGCACGGCTAGAGAGAAAGAGAGAGGCAAAGGGAAAGAGGAAAAAGACAGTTGATGAGTAAAAATTTTATAGCTCCAACTTTACGACTATGTGACTGAGTAGGCAGACATATGTTCCCCCAAAAATTATCCACTCTGATATGCATCCATGTGCACACCCCACACTCTTCTCCCTACCAACCCAAGGATATGCAATTCTCTTTACACTGTACATCATCCCTACATTCGTATACGTATAACTACATGTATGGGTAACTGTAACAGTCTTGAGCCAGACTCAAGATAAATGGATAGCATTAATCTGACAGCGACCAACTCTCCTTCTTCCTGGTGCCTATAAACACATTCTTCTCTCTCTCTTACTTCCCATCAATACCAATAGCCTCTTGTATAATCATCCATATTATTATCCCATCATATTATCCACCCAGAATTTGTTTGTGTGTGTGGACACCAAATGAGATTTGTTTTGTGTGCCCACTACGAACCACTCCATTTACAGAGTATCTTCTTGCTTCAATTAAAGCAATTTGTTGATCATTTTTTTAAAACGGTCTACGTCACCGTAATCTACCCAGGCGTATTTAGTAGATGCATAATATCTCTGGGATTACCACAATTTTCCAAAACCCCCTGATACTGGCGGACAAGTCAATTTGCTAAAATAATAGTTGGATGGATAACTCGTACACAGTGTATGTGAGCGTGTGTGTGGTGAGGGGGTGACAATGAAGTATGACAATAGTGGAATGCCGTTATAGGGTGTTTGAGGGTTTGTTTGTGCTCATACATCTTGAGCCTGACTTGTTCTTGAACAAGTTGAATCTTGGGTTAAGTGTAGAGAGAGGGAGGCAGAGAGACTGCTGCATAATGTACAAAAACTCTTTTGGTAAAGACGAAAGATGTAGGGAAAGGGCCAGTGAACTAGGGACGCGGTCGTTCATAAGAAGGGTTTTAGCCCATGGTTAACCCTGTCGAGATTTATCTAAACAGACAAGACAACACAAGACATATGCATCCACACACTCCACACTCCCACACCATCCACTGCCGAACTGTACATACGTGTAAAAGAGCAATATCAGATATTTTCAATTCTTTTCAATGTACTTCCATCTCCACACACACAAAACACACACATATTGTATATAGGTATATATGTCTATGCGAGAGCGACGTTAGCAGTTTTGGGATTTAGCATGTGAGGCAGAGTGAAGGTAGGGACACACACACACTACAGAGAGAGAGGAAGAAAAAGATGAGGAGGGATGTGCCGTAATAACAGATGGGTTACATCAAAGGATTATCATCTCGTCATGGCCGTCGTAAACAGCCTCACATTCTCTCTCTCTCTATTTCTATTTTAGACTCTCTCGATATCCTCAATTCATCCATCGACAGCTAAAAAATATTTCTTACACTTCAGCGCCCAAAACCTAACAGTCTACTCCCTACTCCACACACACACACAGAACATGGATGAAACATTCCAAAATTTCTCACCAAAAAATCCTCCCCGTCAAGTATTAAATTCCAGTTAAATTCGGATTGAGTGTTTTGGTCAAAAATAGTTCCACTTCAACAGCACCAAAATGTTGATGTCTTCTAATTAACTTTTAATCAAAACGAAAAAAATTCCCTTGGGATATTGTGTAGGATGAGGATGTATGGAAGTACACAGAGAAAAAGAGTGTACATATATGTGTGTGGATGTGTATGCTGAATAATTTTTTGGTTCTTTCTTTCAAAGTCGAGGAGTGGGGATGTCATGGTTGGGCTTCATCCTCGTGATAAATAGGATGGATGAAATGGAGACGGCAAGAAAGTGTAGGGAGTACACATACTATGAACGTATATGAGTGTGTGTGTGGAGAGAGAGAGAGAGAGAGGAAGAAGTGAGAAGATTGTTGAGTGAAACGGCAAAGGAAGGTAATATTATGTGTTCATGAATGAATGAGTAGCTCAATCCCTACTCTGTGCAATCCATCCCTCTGTATACAGTATGTATGTATGACATTGACTGTTCAAAACGAACATGGATATGTACACACACACACTGAAATGTGTGTGTGTATGTGTAAACTACTGCTGCTGTTGTGGTCCCAAGTACAAATTTCCTTTCTGTCTTGTAAGCAACACATGTCATCATCTGCCGTCCGTCCCGTCAGGTAGACAAAAAACACAAACGACAAACATAAATAGCATCTTGCAACAAGAAGAACGAACAAAATGCGTCTCATCATCATCATCTCTTTTTTCTCTCCAACTTCTCTTCGTTGTTCCTTCTTCTGAGCTTAGAAGACACCTCAAGTCTCCATCCCTTCACCCTGCAATGCATCTTTTCGAATATTTTTCACATGAAATTTACATTTCCCTTTGGAGAATTTTGGATGATTTCAATTGACATTGACAATTTATGCGGGATAAGGTAATAAAGTATAGAATGGTATGAATGGTGACCAAGGTGTGTGTGTGTACGTGTGTGGCGGGTGACAAGCTCTTGACTCTCTCTCTCACGTAATGAATGATTAGTTTTGTAGATTGTTTCCCGCGTGTTAACTTAAGATGTTTTGACAACTCAACTCTTGTTATTTACCATTCAACAGTGGGAGTCATGGAGTGAGAGTCCCTCATCATTTTATCTGCATATTCTTCCACGTCAAAATCCACACACACACACGTAACACAGACACACAAGTAGAAAGAAAGAGAAAGAGTCGTGCAAACTTCCCTCCCTTCCTAATACCCCTTTTTCATCTTGTGTGTACTTGTCTGCATTGGAAGGAGGAGACGTTTCTCCTCCTCCTCCAAGATATCTAAATACATCTTAGATATCCTTCTATACATTTCAATAGCCCACAAATCATTCCGTCAACCATTTGCAAGATGCTTGCAAATAAACAGCAACTCTCAACAAGCTACTGATTGAAATCGGCCAATCTATCTTCATACCGTCAGTCCCCCCTCCCCCTCCACTGCAGACACACGCACACACTGCGTACATACGAATGCCGAATCACAAAAAAATTGATTCATACTAGGAATGTACTCACATCTGTCCAAACTGGGTAATTTGTACTTGTGCAGTGCTACTACCTAAAAGTATTGCTTGCCATTTTTCATTCTCTTGCATAAAGGGTTCATTATAAAGTGGAGGGAAAACTAGACAATATTTTTCCGGATGATTGAAATGAGGAAATAAACTTTTTTTACTCAAAAATGCAGCTGTAATTTCACGTGTAGTTAACCCCACTCCATTTTAATCTACACACACACACACAGTCGCTGTTTCGTAGTACGAGATGGGTAAAAAGTTTTCAACATTTGGAAGACATTGTGGAGTGTCTGTAATTTACAGATGGATGGAGAGTAGAAGTTAGTAGATTATAAGGAGAAGGAGAAAGGGAGACTGGATAATAATTGATTGGCCAAAGGTCAAAGTTAAGTAATTTTGAGGTTGTAGGGATTTGTTCAGCCAATACCCGCATGGCTAATTCCTCTGGATTTCCAGTGCGTGAAGACACACACATATCTACACGAGAGATGAAAACAACACGAGTAGAGAAGGGATGGAGAGTCTTTCCTCTTCTTCAGATGTGTGTGTGCATAACTATGGGGAGTCTCCAAGTTACAGTCTTTGGGATATGGTGCTGCTGAAAGCAAATGTGAAAAATGAGCCAGTTTGCCACCCTCGTAACGTTGACTTGCCATGGCCATGCAATGCAATCCCTTGGGCATGCTCCTCAATTTGTCACCTTTGCAACACACACACACATCTGCCTTCATCTTCATCATCATCAGGAGGAGAGAGAGAGCATAAGAACAAAATCTCTTCTCTCTTAGCTGTCTTTCCCACTTTGGCTCAGCTCAACACTCGTGTCTTCCACCCTCCCCTCGTTGTATTTTGAGTGTGTGTTTGAAAAACATTACATATTTACATTTTGGGAAGAGTGGAGGAACAATCATTTTGATTGTGGTATCAAAAGATGGATTGGGAGAGAGGGAAAAAATGAGCGTTACGTAAATGATCAGGGTAATTGGTTATTGTTGCAACGGAATAAGTAAAAGAGTGTGTGTGTGTGGAAGAGAGAAGAGAGATGAAGAAATGTGTAGTGTGTGGTGCTCTTCTCCATGGGTCTTGTAACTGTTCAACATTTGAGGATACGGAGCAGATGTAGACATGTCGGCTCTTCTTCTTGTCCCTTCAAATTCTTCTTCTCCTTCTACTTCTTCTTTCGTTCGCTGGGAAGGAGAAACTTTGGATTTTTCATGGGATTCTGGAACAGTAGCACTAGCAGCAGAGCAGAGGATGGGACAAGCAAAAGGAGAGCTCGGAAGTATGTACAAGATAAAGTATAAGAGAGAAAGAGAGAGAGAGAGAAGGAAAAAGAAGACTAATCTGATGCTTACCTAAATCTTATCATCATATAAAGTAGAGGGGATTGCATAAATAAATGAGACACAAATCACACTACCCGCACACACACACTCTCTCTCTCCTGTACTAACTGTGTAGATGTAATGATATCCCTCTCCAGTACGAAACGTATGTATGGAAGGGATAGGGATGTGTGTGTGTGGATGGGAAGTGGTGGATGGAGTTAGAGCTATTTAAAACTAGATTGAAAGTAAAAATCACACAAAGTTTTTATGTATATATGTACTGGGTACTCTCTCTCTCTCTCGTGTGTGTGTGTGTATGTCTGACGGAGGAGCAAGAAGAAGATTTTTTTTCGCTCTTATGTTTTCCTTGGGACATTAATCACCAGTTGATGTTAACCTTCATGTTAGCCTGAATTTTCCCTTTTCTAGACACAAATAGTGTGCATGTAGACTAGAGAGATGGGAGGGGGGAGTTGAGTACATTGTATGTAAGTGTGTGTGTGTGTGTATAGAGAGTATCTTGTTGGAATACACACACTTCCCTTTCCCTCTCTCTCTCTCTCTGTATACATGTAGAGTCTGCCCCTTTGCCCTTCTTTGATTTTATGGTGTTTTCTGAACTCTCTAATGACGTCCATTCATTCATCCGGACGGAACTTATCTCGTGTTGAAGTGTGAATTGAACAGTAACAGATACACTAAATATTCATAATTCTCTCTCCGTACCTTTCCCCCCAAAACATCGTTCCTCTCTTCTCTCTCTTCCCTCTCTCTCTATCGTCAATCTCAAGCCCAGAACATGAGAGTCTATAACATTTATCCGCAAAAACTTGAATGCTACAACTACTGTCCACAACACACACACACAAAACAGGGATTTGAATTTCCAAGTACAGACTCTTCCCCTCCACACACACACACCAACACACACATTTCATTTGATAGGCTTTCTATAGTCTTGCATCCTCCAAAGCGCGATCTTCATCTTGACTAATATTGTGAAAGAAGGAGTTAGTGTGTGTGTGTGTGTGTGGATGGTAAAGTTTCGAGCATCTCAAAACCCATTCTGTGTTCTGTGTGGGTGGCCTTTGTTGAAAGACCAACAGGCCAGGCACAACCGACTCACTCTTGGCTCTCTGCTGTGTGTGTGTGTGTGTGAGAGAGAGAGAGAGAGAGTGAGTGTTCAAATATACCAACATAAAAGTTGAAGACCAAAAGTGTAGTGCATAGTGCAGTTTGGAAAAAAATACAATGAGTATTATAGCAATCCCTATTATCTCCCATGGTCTTCCATGTGTGTGTGTGGGAATTGTACAGAGAGCCTTATAATAAAAAAACATCTATACAATTGTGTATGTAGAGAGAGAGAGAGAGGGAGAGGAGAAAAGAGAGAGAAGGGGGGATGGTATGACTTTCTTTACTTTTTCACGCTCAATTTCAATTCTATCCTCAGCTCCTTCACTCCAACTCCCATCATGTTATCCCCACTTTATCCAAATCAATAAACTATCCAGGACCATTGTATCAACTCTTCACTTCTCTTCCAAAACTTAACTAAGCGTACCTAACGTATCTCTTCTCTCACAACCATACATACAATACATGCATAGTACATACGTTTTAGTTCAGTTTATAAATGCTCTTGGATCAAAAATGGTCCAAAGAATTTTATCCATGAATTGGCTCTGTTTCTTCTTTTATTATCCTTGTCTTGTCCTCTCGGTAAATCTTGGATGACGAATTCAAGTTTAATCTCACAGATATTTGTGTGTTTGTGTGAGACACAAATCTTGTGTAGAAAAATTTCCTTTAGCTAATTTTTTTGTAGCCTGAAGGGAGCGTGCAACTTGAAAAATGTTGGAGTAAGAAGAGTATGTGTGTGTGAGAGAGAGAGTGTGTGTGTGTGTATGTAGGATATTGGCTAATACATGTATTAAGGAGTGAGTAGTAGTAATTACCATTTACCAAGTGATGAATTCTTGTTCCAGGGAAAAATAATTTGTGTGTACAAAAGTTATGTGAAGAGATGATATGTCGTTCTCCCCTCTCTCTCCCTGCGTGTGTGTGTGTCTGGGCATGTTTCAGCATGCAGGGAATGTACAGTATGGCCATGGCTTCTTGGTGGAGAAGAAGAGAGGAGAGGAGAGAGAAAAAGGGAAAAAAAGACGGGAAGGAGAAGATGAGATGAGAATCGACAGCAGAAGAAGCAGAGATTCCACGTAAACTTGGAGTGACTAATAATAGCAAGAAGTGAAAAGAAATGATGTATGTTTACAGCATATAACAAAGTATTCGGGAGGGCGTGAAAAGTTCTACTCTCTGGATGGGATCCCCGACTTTTCACACACACACACAGCCACTCTACACTCCAACACAACTTCCTACTTTTGCTCTCAACTGCAACGAACCAACACACACACACATACGAAGGAAAAGCTAACCCTACACACACACATGTACTTGTACGTTATACCCTTTTCCCCCATATGCCCTCTGCGCTAATCCCACAATCCACAACCGCCGTACACTTTGACAATTGCGAAACCAAACAAGACAAAGAGGAAAAGTTATATTCCTCCAAATACACACATTTTCCATCTCCTGTATTGTAGTTATGGAGAGTGTACGAAATTCCAGAAAGGATTCTCTTGAGCTACATAATCCCTCATTTTACTCTTCCCCTCCTCTCTCTCTTCCTCTCTTTTTTGTGGTCGACAACAGCTTTTCGCTGTGAGGCTCAAAATTGAAAATTTCTGGAAATAGTCTTGATACATCTCGAAACCACAATCTCACATACAATGCAATGCATACAGCCACATTTTGGTACAGGATGGAAAATTTGAATAAAATTTCCATGCTCGATTTGAATTTACAACCAAAGGGAAGGAGGGGAGGGCAGAGATGAGATTTGAGGAGGGAGCCTCCCATCCACACAAGTCAGGAGGATGAGGATGATGACGATGGGAAAGAATCGAAAATTTTGGCAGGAGTCTCACATGGTCTTACAACGTGAGCAAGTCAAAGTTTTGCAGTCATCTCTCTCGTTCTCTCTCCATGTGTGTGTGTGTGTGATGTTATCGACTAGAAACTACTCCTGGATTTCCACATATTCCCTCTCTCTCTCTTCATTTCCCCATTACTTAACTTAATATGTATATGATGTACAGACGGAGGCTTGGAAAATGCCTTGACTACTAATATAATAATACAGAAAAAAGAGAACTCCCACTCTCCAAGTTCTTCCATGGATGTGGCAGACTGGTGTCCCTCTCTCTCTTCCTCCTCTCCTCTCTACTTTCAGAATTGCTCCTCTCTCCACATTTCCGAGCTCTGCTTTTCAAATCATCGTCATCTTGTTCATCTTCATCAGTGAGTCCGGGAGTTTGGTGGGAAATGTGTCCATGATGGCGTACACCCCCTCATCTCCATGGAGCATTGAATTATATCTGTAAGGAGTAAATGGCATTACACGCACACACCAACATTATTCACAAATTTGTATCATTTTGAGGATGGAAAAAAAGAAGAATCCTGGAGAGAGAAAGGGGGACTCATGTCTCTGCATTTGCTTTAACCATTGCCATTACCATTTTTCGTGTACGGAGATGATTAAATATGTATGACGTTCGGAGGAGAGGGAGAGACTGTAACTACCCACGTAATTGAGACACAGACGCAGGGAGGAGATATGATTTTTGTATATATTGTTTGATATGGTTTTTGAGAGTGTATAGGAGGAGGAGGAGGAGAGGACGAGACGAGGCGCACAAGCAATGGAGAGGCAGTGAAGGTTTTTAGGCGTTGGCTTTTAGACTTTTGTCATATGATATGTCATGTAGTTACATTTCATTAGATTTGACATTACGGCGCTCCGTGGCTATCAAAACAAAAGCTGAGTGGAAGCTGAAAGTAATTTCTCTCCCCAAGAAAATATTTAGTTTTCATGGGGCTATGCATGGCCAACGCTTTTATATTTTCTATCTATTCAACGACGTCGACAGGAGGAGAGGAGGAGGAGGGAGGAGGAGACACTAGACACAAAAGGAGAAGAGCTATAGGCATCACACCAAAGGCTTTCTCCTCTTGTCATGTGAGAAAATTAAATGGAGAGAGGAAGAGAGTTTTCACATATGATAGAGAGACAGAGAGAGAAAGGAGGAGAGGAGAGCAGTAGCCTAGAATAATCGAAATTGGTTTGCTTACAAAGACAACAAAGAGGAGGGATGAGGAGAAAGAAAGGGGGGTAGAGAGAGAGAGAGAGAGAGAAAGAGGTGAAGTCTCAATTCACGATTACCTTTTTTTTGAAAATAAATTCAAATAACTGGAGGCTCGTCATGAAAGGGCATTAAAGTAGAAAATTACTTGTAAGGCTACACATCCAAGAAAAACTCATCATGGGTCAAGTCAAACAAATAATTGTCATTCTCAAAATATTCTCAAAGTTCAATTCAACTCATTTACAATTTCCTGTTATATTTATATTGTGGACAAATTCAAGTCATAAATCTTCCTTTGTTTTTAATCGAGAAGAGAGTGTAGGTGTGTGTGTGTAAAGGGGGGATAATTAAAAGAGTGACAAAATCATGATAATGTGTACACTAACTACATGCGCATAAAGAAAGTGTGTGTATGTGTGTTAATCGTGTGTGGATAAATGCAGAATTGATGATGATGACTTATGTGTAAATATTAGTCTATTAGAAGAGTGGGAAAAGAATAAAGGATAGAATATTACAATTGAGAGAGGGAGAAGAAGTTGATGTTCAGTTGGATACAGAGAGAAGAAGAAGAGGGAAGACTACTGGATAAAATGGGTATTTATTGTGTAGTGGGAAAAGTTGCTGTAGGCCTGTACAATGGACCCCAATAGAAGCTTGAATGAAAACAAACTTTGGTTACTAAATCAACAAAGACTGCTGGAAAGTGTGTGTAGCGATGGATGAAAATCTATTGCACCATTCATCTCTGAAAATCCCCATTATCAAACCTAAGACAAACATGTAAAAACTGGAACACACAAACACACACACACACACCACCCTACCCTGTCTCTCTCTTTCTCCATTTCCCTCATGTTCTACCTCCATTCAACTCTGCAGCCAGTCAGTCAGACAACTTTATCAGAAAATTATCAACTATTAAATATTACACACATACACACTTTTATGTGTGTAAGGATATAACCCCCCACCAACACACACACATCCACATTCGTACACACACGTCTTACTTAACTACAATAATAAATAGGAAGGGGAAAAAATATATGCAAAAGAACCGGAGCTTCCACTACTCGTACATGTAATACTGTTTTTTGTATATTATCTTGTTGGTTCTTCAACACAGCTCACTGCCCTTTATTCCACAATCTGTCATTCAAAATCTCTCTCTCATCTCTATAATATATATATATATAATATATATGTACTTACTTCTATGTACTCAGTTTTATCTTTATAATGTCTACTTTACTTTTATAATTCTTATCATTTTAGTATTTAATTTATGGAGTCTAACAATAATCCTTTTTTCTTCCCCTTTTCTCTCACCACCATCACCACGTCGTTGTTCAAAAACAAATATTTCACACCTTCCTCTCTTCTCATAATTTTAAAGTGTGTTTGTCTGTGTAGATATATGCAGTATTTTCTTAGTCGTATAAACTTAAAACCTTTCAAATGTCCCTATTTTTTTACGTTACTCTTTGTATCATTTACGTAGATTTTTTTAAACATTGCAATGTAGAATCGCGAATTGAATACCAGTCACACACACATACAAAACACTCTAGTACAGTTAACTGTGTTTCTCCCTCCCTCTCTCTCTCTCTTTTCTTTAAAATATGTGTTGAAGCTAAAAATTAACTTATGCTTAGACTCAGTCAGCTGATCGACAACACTTTGATTTCAGAATTGAACTTTTTTTTGTGAGTTATCTTAACGGTGAAACTAATTCTTTGTCTATTCACACACAAGAAGATTCCGTTTTTTAGTAAAATTTTTCGTCGTCGATGATGATGAGGATGATGAGCACTTTGCACTGATGTCATTTTCCACGAATTTCACAATTAGATTCTTCTTGTGCAGTAGCAGCAGCAGCAGTAAAATATTATTTAACCACAATTTACCCTGGATCACACGTCAAATTTTTATATACTTTCATATGTATAATATTTTTATGTACACTTTTTCATGTTCCGAAAATTACAATTGAGTTGCAAATCCTGGTTTTTTAGTTTCTCTTCTTAAATTCATTGTAACTTTTGTAATTGGCTGGATATACTGGATAAATTCACAATTTTCACTTTTTTAAACATTTTTTCATGTGTGGAAACTTTTTTTTCGACAGTGTAAATTACCAGTTGATGTAGTGCTATTTAATTAGGTTTACAGACTACAGGCTAACTTCAATTTCCGCTGATTAACATACACACAGATTGTATGATACAATATTAGTATATACGGATGGATTTTATAATGTGACACTTACATAGTTTGACTACAAATGAAGTTGATAGTCCTAATTGAACAGAGAGACAATGGCTTTTACAATCAATTTTCTTATTAAAATCTTACAGTAAGTATCTTTTGTAAATTACAAATTGTAATTGAATGATATGGTGGTGTGACGTGAGAGAAAATATATCATCATTATTTTTTTAATTATCTTAAAAAGATTTTTAAAAAAAGTTTAAAAAAAGAGTTTCATATAATATGAGATATCACTAGAGTATTAAATGGATAATAGTAGTACAGTTGAAAGTGTTTTTGCGAGTATGATTTCATTCATTTTTTCCTCATGTAGGAAGCGACAAAAGACATTAGGAGAACCTACAAATTACACGAATAGTACAGCATAAACTGTTTTTGACATGGTTCAAGTTTAAAGTTAATTCTGTTCTATTTGTGGGGGAATTTTAGATTGAAGAGGAGGAGGGGAGGGTTAAAAAAGTTCAGTCATGGAAGTGAATGGGATAAAAAATAGTATATAAAATAGGAGAATGGAGGATGAGGGAAATTGTATAACACAGACAGACTAGACAGTTGAGGTGGAGGGAGTGAGTGAAAAGTTGGGAACGCGTGTGGGAAAATGACAAATGTTAGTCGCCGTTGGAGGGTTTGAGAGAAAGAGCCCAGCCCTCGGCTCCCTCAAAGCTTCAAAGACAAACTCAATTTAGTTTGGGTGAATTTAACCAAATTTCCTTTTTGATTCAAAGGGAAATGTACTTTTAAACATTGTCCGGAATAAAGGCTCTCATTATCATGTAGCCCTTCTCCCTCCCTCCTTCCCTCCCTCCGTCTAATTTGGAAGTCAAATTAAATTCTCCTCTCTTGAATTACCCACAACAATTTTTTAATTGCTTCCTCCTTTACTAAACGAATTTCCCTACCCACTGTCCACTGTACCATTGTACAATGTCCATTCCACGAATAAGTACGAATATTTTTTTGCCATAATTCAACCAAATAGAACACGAATTAACTTGACCCAATCTCATGTACTACAATAATTAGATTCCCTTGTGTCTTGTGTATTACATTTTTGGTGTGTCTGAAATTACACACCACATCTGTCTGAAATACAGTTTATACTTTTATAGATGGGAGAAAGCTCTGCACGTGAATAATAATAAAAACAAACCATCATATTAATTGGAAAAATAGACTAGAGGAAAAATCATGAATGGAATTGGAAACATCAACATCATCAAAATAAATGAAGATTTGAGATACTGAGGAATTTGTTTTTTTTTCAAAAAAGCGAATGTAATCTATACAACAACAAGTATATATTAATGTACGAAGTGGGATTTCGGGTGGAGTTGAGAATGGAGCAGAAAAATATAATGCTGCACACACACACACACACACAAGTTGTTGGCCAGGAGGCGGATGAGCAGTAGAGTAGAAAATTTAGCAACACATGGAGGACGAGAAGATGAGGGGAGATGAGGTCAACAACAATTTTAACAGTTTTTGTTCCACTTCTTGTGTGTACATGTGTGTGTGTGGAGGGTATTAATCTAATACTTTTGGGTCGCACACTCGGAGGAATAATATGACCTGTAGGCAGGATTACGGAATCCAATATGATGATGTGGAGGACAAGGTGAGCCAGCTGAGGACGACTCGTTGACATAAGAGGACAAGTCGGCATGTCTTGAATTTGGAGAGTCAAACGGTCCACCTCCCCCAATGACAGCCGAATTGGTCGAATTCCCTCCTCCCCCCACATCCCCTCCATGATGTAAATGAGAATGATCATTATTACTACTACTCCCTCCACTCCCACTCCCTCCTCCTCCTCCCATACTATTGTACCAGGATGACCTGGTGGTCGTTGAATTATTTGGATTTGAATTTGGACTGGAGGCATACTGGTCACTTGGAGCGGAGGATGAAGTTGGACTTTGTTGTGTCATAGACATGGAGGTCATTCCACCCCCCGTCGAATTACATGTTAGAGGTGAGTCTTCCCCTGGAATTCCATAATGGAGGGAGACAGGGCCAGTGCAGTAGGATGCGAGGGGAGTTGTGGAGTAAGATGAAGTTGGATGAGCTCGGGAGGAGAATGATGCGGCTGCCATGGCGACAGCCGCTGACGGATGATGGTGATGATGGTGATGTTGATGATTTTGAGACAAATGGTCACTACCTCCACTACCCCCTCCTCCTCCACCTTGTTGACTATTATGACTTTGAGAGTGGGAATGGAGGAGGGTGGAGGAGATGGAGGAGGCAGAGAGAGGACTATGATTATGATTATCACGGCTTGTTACTAAAGAGTCGACACTGAAAGGATGATGATGATCCATGCTCACATTTACAATGGCACAGTGTTGATTGTTGGTGGTGAGGTGATGGGTGGAGGGTGGGGAAGACCCGGACAGACCAGTTGGGTCAACCATGACTGAGGCTGGGACAGTTGAGATGGACACGGTCGTAGCACCATTTGACCCTACAACGACAACGTCTGTCTTGTGATGGGATGACTCGAATCGATCATACTTACTCGTCGAATTGTTGTTGTTATTGTTTGCTGAGTTACTAGTACTATTGTTCAAACTACCACTATTTCCACTTCCATTGTTGTGTCTGGAGGAGGAGGAGGAGAATTTGATGGAGGAAGGGACAACAGTTGGTTGTACTACATCCGAGTGATGATGACTATTAGCTGTACAGTCCTCGACCCCAACTTTCATGTCGAGCGGCTCGGATTTTATTGGGGACTTTATGATGGCAGCCGTATTCCCCGTGACTGTCAACACATGATGATGCAACAGATGAGAACGATTATCTGGAACCATCCAAAAACAAATAACAAATCGTGTCAAACTACATAGTTCTATGTGCACACACAACGTGTACTTGATCTGTAAAAAAACGCATTATTACACAAACAATCTTTCCCTCCGTTTTTTACTTTACACAAAAAAAATGTTATGAAGTCTCATAAAATTGTAGGAAAAAAATAGGGAAAAGAACTTCCCAGCTTCCGGAAGGATTAATCCACTCTACAATGAATAATGAAACTTTGAGCAGTGTAATTCTCTGGCTTATAACTCTTTGCTAGAACACACACACGCACACACAGAACACACATAAATGGAGAGAAAGAATTGCCTTTATATTTACAAAGGCTGGAATGGTTAAATGAGCTTTTTTCCAACGATTCAATATATAATCCGGGAAGAAGAAGTGGGTAACACAAAAAGCTACAAAACAAAGTAGTTGAGACAAAGTGTGTGTGTGTGTGTGCTTGACAAAGGGTTTTTCTTAAGTAGGAAAGGATTTAGAGTATGAGAAAATAAAGCGTAATGAATATTTTTACTTTTAGAAGAGTTTATGGATGCTCTGGATGACTCCAGTTGGGATGTTTGATTATGATGTATTCTGTCTTGAGGTTGTTGAAGTCTTTTGATAGCCTCCTCTTTGTCCCTCAGTGCATCTTTCTTTTTGAATCGTCTCCGACGTCTCAAGTAAGAACCATTGTCAAACATGTTGTAGGAGTCAGGGTCAAGGGTCCAGTAACTCCCTTTCCCTGGTTTCTTGTCATCCCTTGGAACTTTGACAAAACATTCATTCAGACTGAGATTATGACGGATAGAATTTTGCCATCCTTGTTTATTCTCTCTGTAGTAAGGGAATCTTTCCATGATGAATTGGTAAATTCCATTCAGGGTGATCTTCTTGTCTGGAGCGTTCTGGATGGCCATGGCCTGAAAGAGAACAATATTAACTTATACAATCTGTAGCAAAAAAGTGTCCGAAATACGCTTCGTACAAAAAAAATCCAACTCACTATCAAGGCTATGTAGGAGTAGGGTGGTTTGACCATGTCTTTGTTCCCGGCTGCATGTTGCTGTTGACCCGGGTAGTGGGCAGCAGCGTAAGGGCCATACCGACTCATGGCCGAGTACTGTTCGTAAGGATAGGCAGCGGGTGACATTCCGGCTGTCATGGGCTGGAGGGCTGGAGAGTAGGAACTTGGATGTCTGTAGTAGGCATTCTGATCACCGAATAGTGTGTGCATTGTAGCGACTCTCCCTCTTCCCCCCTCCTAAATTTAATTCCAATTTTATGAACTGAACGTCTTTGTTTGTGTATTTTTTGGCGGAGTGAATGACTGAGGGAGGGAGTCCTGTGTAAAAGTGAAAGAGAGAAGAGTGTGTGTGATTGGAATCTCAATTACAATAATATTTAGTTGACTTCTCAATACAAACACACACACTGTACACTGTACACACAGCGCACAAACACAAATACACAGAGAAAGAACTGATAGTTTGTCCAACAAGTGGAACAAGATTGTTAGTGGTCACAAGGTCAGTGCTGGTACTAGTACTCCGCCTTCTCTTCTTTCTGCATGAACAAAATGTTGATACTCCCGTTGTACTTGTAGTTGTTTCTGTTGCTCCTGTTGTAGCTGAGGATGATGATGTTGGCCGGGTTGTTTATTTGTAAAAGTTTTGAGAGAAAACATTGGGGTGTGGCATAAACAAACAAGACTGTACAGTTTAATTGGTGATTGGTGATGTTGAATATTTGAGGATAATATGTGCATGTGTTTACACGAGCGATAAGAGAGAGTCTATATGAAAACAGCTGCTTCTTTCTTTTCTTTTCTCCGTGACTCGCTTTTTCTCTCGAACCCGAGAACTCGGGAGGTACTCGTCCACACTTTTAGTGTAATGTGGATATCAAGGAATGGAACACTCCTGGACGAAAGGAAAAGCGCCGAAACAAAATTCGGAAGAAGAATCGAAGCACAAACTTACGACCCGACACACACACACTACCTACTACACACGTACACATACACAGTCAACATTTGACTCTCTCTCTCTTCGTTGTGTATGTAAGTATCTATGATTATTACAAGTTGGAATGGAGAAAAGAGTCGAAAAGACGGTAACAGTTCTTCTTCTTCCCTTCTTCTCACACACTCCTTCAACCGAAGGGAAAACACGGACCAGGAGGAATTACCCAACTAACCTTAACATCAACAATCAATACACAGTGTGTGTGTATGTGTATGTTGGTGAGGGGAAGAGGAGGAGAATGAGCAGAGTGTAGGACGATGAACGGGCACACACAACACTACACTAGACACCCCACATCCAAGTATACACAGCAGACACAAAGATTCACTCACAATCTCAAACATATTAAAACTCTCCTCTCTCTCCACACACACACAGTACACACGGGGCACACATACACAGAGAGATGATGATGTGCTTGAGAGAAGAGAGACTAGGAAGACAGAGGCTCTCTTTTCTTTTTCCCTGACGAGATCTCTTCCTTTCTACGTCTACTTCTTCTCTTCCTTCGTTATTCGTCTTGTTCTCCGCTCAAACTACCTTTACTCCTTGTGTATTCTCTTCTCTGCCTCTTGTTCAAGGTAAAACTACAAACAAGACCCATGACGAGGAAATCTTTTCACTTTATCTGAGGGAGAGTATCTCGTGCAGTGGATTTTCGTTGGATGCGATAGGCTGTGCTTGCCCAACCCAGACCAACCTTCCCAAGCTCCCCCCGGCCAATCCCGTTCACACCATCCACATCGATTTAGCCCTGCCACAAAAAGACACTCCAACACTCACTCCCAGCCCCATGCCTATACTACCACACACACACGTACACACAGCCTCAAACTGGTTAATGTCATCAAAACTTCCTCTCCTCTCCTCTCTAAAAGTTCTCTTTTATATCATACTCACCCAGAGACTCTCCTCTCTGTCCTCTCTCTCTCTATGTGTGTGTGTGTGTGTTTCGTATGGTGATAGTCTCCATACAATTGCGGATTACCGACCCTTGCAATAACCACTTGAAATTTGAACAAACAATTTCAGACGACAGCCACATAGAATAACAATGCTTCCCCATGATAACTCAAACTTCCCCTTCACCCCCTCTTATACACTCTCTCTCATTTCATTCATATACGGCTTTTATCCGAACCACCAATCAAATTCCACACTAAGCCAAACAACAAACCTTTATCATCTTCCCCTCCTCTCCTCCTCTTATACTAACTATACTCTTTCCTCCACATTTTACTATTCTTCATGTGTATCCTCGTTCTCCCTCTTCTCATCTACTCTTTAAAGGGTCAACTGTTTTCAGAGGGGGAACAAAGGAGGAGGGTTGGCTTCCCTTGAGGTCACTTACCACTATTAATTGCCCCTATCCTCAATCCACTGTAACGTAGACTGGATCAATTAAATACATATTTTTAATATAGTCTCTGTATATTTTTTTAAAATCCAGTTATAATCTTTTACAAAGTTTTTGCAATTTTTACAAAGCCATCTTCCCATGTTCACTTTCTATGCATATTGAATAATTGGGAAAACAGGATAGAACAAATGGACTGTACACACCATGAAAGTGAAACAAGGGACGAGTAGGATTATAGAAGACAGAGACACACACAGAGATGGATGAATGGGACGAGCGGAAATGGGCCGTCAAGTCAGAGTGCCGTCCGGGCCATGGCACCGCACGGCAGGGACCATAGACTTAAAAAGTGACATAATGTTCGTCAGCCCATCCACACCCCCAGAAAAAATGGTGACGGCAACGAAGGAGGAGGACTGATCAAGTGATCAAGTTGCCCTTAGAGCGGCTGTTGGCGTCTCTGTCAAATCAAGTGAGATGATGAGGAGGATGGGGAAGAGAGGATGATTTTATTTCAGGAAATTTCATCTACAAACAATTTTTCGGTTTGCCATGTCCAAAAACTTGAAACTTCCACTTTTGAACCACGCATTTGTTTTTTCTATTTTACTCCTTTGTACTTTGTCTACTTTATTATTGTACTGAATTGTGTGTGAGGGAGAGGAATAATAGAAAAAGATCTCGTCGTCTCTTCTCTCGTTGGGGTTTTGTGGGTAGGAAACGGTAAGTTTTTGGGGGGCTCCCTGGTGATCACTTCAAGTGATGAGTGTCACGCTGTCCTCTCTTCCTCAAACTTGTCACCCTCAACTTTTTGGACAATGACAACCAATCCACATTGAGTTTTTCTCTCCTCTCCTCTCCTCTACTTGTCACCCTCTAAGCAAAGCAAACCACTTAAGTAAATCGTCATCATCTGTAGAACTTTGTGGTGACATTAAGTACTGGAATAATTTTTTGGCTTGAAGACATCCAGCAGGGAAATGGCTCATTTCAAAAACTGAACCTTGTTACACTCATGAATGTTAAGCAATGTACATACTAAATAGTATGTGTGAGGAAGAGGAAGGATTTTGGCTTACAGGAAGAATGGAAGCAACAATGAGAGTTGAAGGTGGCACAGCCGAATTGAGGACTTGATATATCAAATATCGATCCTTCGAGAGAAATAATTTAACAATTTTCTAAAAGTACTAAGTTGCAGCTGAACACAAAGACTTGTATAAAACTAAAAGTGATTAAAAATGGAAATAACTTTAGAATTAATCAACTTATCTATGTAATAAGGATTTTTATTGAAATTTATGGTTTAACATATAGTCAACCAAATTAGTCTGAGGAATCAATTTGACCACTCATAACAGGTTATATAGTAAAAACTCAAATACAATATAACAATATTATTTAAAGCAACTCAAATTTTAATTTTTTTACTGGAACTCGGTTCATCATCGTCATCCTTGTCGTTGTCATCCTCTTCCTAGTCAAAGTCAATTTCATTTTCATTTACTTGTAAGTTCCAGGCCTTCAAACCTGGGTAGATCTCTTTGAACCCGTTCCTACTTTGGTCAATTTTAAATTGTGATGCATTTTGTCTGAAT
>WJFB01001699.1:0-27384 GCA_009870185.1 Pygmarrhopalites habei
AGAAGGCTCTTGACAGTCGCCACCATGAAGACAGTTGAATTCGATTTCGGGATTTTGCTCCCACTTTTCTTTTATAAATTCTCATGTCAACTAGAGAATGAGCTGTCAATGACTATCAATTGACTGAAGAACAATGACAAAATTCTTATCTACTGTGGGGTTCCATTACTTAAAGAAGCTGCCCTAGTGATCCGCTTAGTTCAGAAATATTTATTTATAGTGTCGCTTACCATAGACAAAGAGGTGCCATGTACTTAGAAACTTATAAATATATGCTACAATGCCCCAAGGGGCAATTTATGCTATTGATGATGATTTGGTTCTACAAGGACAACGGTGTAGCTGTGTATATATGAGATTTGACAAAATTAGCATTTGAGCGAAGTGACCCCAAAAATTTGAAAAACTGGGTTTTTGTAGAAAACACGTTCAAACCCGTTTTAAAGGACTGTGTTTTCAATTTGCCAGCACATGACTGTTTTGAAATGACCATGATGTCATCTCCTGCAAATTCTCAGTGGCATCTGACCCATCGCTTCAACAATCCACACTAAATTTGTCAGTACCATTTTTTGAATGTCTGGAGCCTTGTGTTCCTGGCAATATTTCTATAAAAGTACACACACTTTTCCTGTATTCTTATTCCGCACACCAGACACAACCCTGATGAGTCAAGTCTGATGGCAGATTGCCGTTAACTATACAGAAACACAATGATTTCTTAATTAAAACATTTTCACATTTTGAGCGAATTCACCCTGTGTGAGCGATTTCACCCTGTTTGACGGTATCCAATAATAATTGTTGAGCTTATTTATGTTGAATTTTTTCACCTAACGGGATATTATTATAATACTATTCCAATATTATCCAACTGGTTTTTAGCAAAGTGTCTACCATTTTTTCCAAAGTCTCATATAACATGTACAAGAAGTTTTTTCAAACGCAGTAAATGGATAAGTATAATTATGGTGACTATTACCTGACAGCGAGCATTTCATGTCAACAACAATTTTCCCAACCACGGCTACTTCATCTCCCATGAAGAATCTGTATATATGTGTGTGCATTTACAATTTAAATATATATAAAGTTTACAAAAATGACTGTAGTCAGCACATTTTATAGTTTTAAGGATTAGTCAAACATAGATTTACAAGCAAGGAGAGAAGAGAGAGAGAGAGAGCAGTTGGAATGATCTTATATATCAAGCTAACATAAAATTTCCTCTCAGTGCATAAATGCTCCTCTCCGTAATTATTATTTATCGTTTGATGTAAGTCAATAAAAAATTATAAACTGTTCGACTCAAACTTACAGCAACAACAAAACTGAATAATAAGTACAAACTGCACATCTGTAATTGTACATTGATATCGTGTCTACGAGTTCAGAACTACAGGGAATAGGAAATCATGTTGGGAAATGACGGGAAAGGGCCGTCATCATCCTTAGTGAAAATCAGATACTTAATGTACAGCACACTCCAGTCCTGCTATACAGCTAAACTCGTACATGTTAGAATACAATGCAACCACACGAGCTGTACTAAATATACTCAAAGAAGACGACAGTGAGGATGGACTGTAAAAAATGTCGAACCAGTCACACGTCACTTCTTGAATGCACAAGCTAGGCATTTAAGAAAATGCACCAGGATGAGAAATCTTCATGAGCTTTAATGACGACACCGATCATTTACGCCGAGAGAGAGAGAGAGAGACAAAAGGCTAAATATGCACCACATCCGCCCCTACAAAGAACAAAGAGCAAGTCGTCTAGACAGCTGATAAACCAAGACAGAAATAGAGCAAATGTATATGCTCCTAAATAATCCTGGATTCAGGATACTCACTTGTGTCTTGAGAAACCTTCAACCTAGTGTCAAATTTGTCACATTACAATCTTCATCTACACCTACACAAGACACACAGTAAGTAGAAAGAAAAACTTTTATTAAAAATAGAACATATTTCGAAATTTTGTCATTAGTCTTCTCTTTGAAACAATGAACTCGACATAAGGACAATTAAAACAGTAGGACATTCTGATATGATTACAACAATTCCCTTAATCCATATTTAATTCTTTTCAATTTCTCTCATTTTTTTTAAATTAATGAATTTGAAAGATGCAAAGACCATGAACTACACTCAACGAAAAAAATCACAACTATGTTGGTGACAACTTTCAAATAGCAAACAAAGTTTTAATAATGAAACTCATTTATTTTAAATAAAGAACTCATTCGTTGATAATGATTTGAATTTCTTGAAAAGTTAAATTGAAATGTGCGACTGACTACCCCTCTATCTATACTAAATATCCCAACTCTCTCTCTCTCGCTGTGTGTTACCATTATGATTGAGAAGAAAAAGAAGATGAGCAATGTGTTGGAACGGTGGGAGGAATGGTAGTGATGAAATAAGCTTTTTGGGCTGAAAGTTAAATATACCCACAAAAACAGATCACAAAGCATATATCTTCACGGACTGTTGACAGACTCAATGTCGCTTTTGTACTCACAATGCCATTGTCTGTCTATGTGTATATAGGTAAATTTTACAGTGTGAGCAAAAGGTTGAGAGAGGGAGAAGAGGAGGGGACAATACAGGTTCTCTGACTGACGAAGGGAGCTTTATTTTAGATAAGCAAACATAATTACGTGATGATTACTACAGTTTCAGTGCATAATAGTAGCATTTTGAGGGAGATAACAATAAAGAGTCTACACGCACATGAAGCACTCATCAAGTCATGAAAGAGAACATTTTTCGTGTCTGAGTTGGAGAGAGAGATGAGACTGCATTCATTTTCAACACAAAAAAATTAGGCTGAGTGTGTGTTTAACGTATACCCCATTGAATATTTCACACACACTCACTCAAAAAACCGTACGTCTATACGAAATAAATTGCGCTTGCCTTTTCCTCCCTGTCTTCACTCACTACCTACTACAACTAATACTACTACAGACTGAGAGGGAGGAATAACACAGTTTCTCCATTAAACATTAGAATCAATCGTTATTAAATACTCATTCATGTTCTCAAACCAGAGCTACGAATATTTGTATGTACACACATTAATAAAATTACACATTACCGGTCTTCCCTTCCTTAAACTGTGAGGAAGGGGAGAACTGTTAACTCAAATTATATTCTGGTTTACAATATAATTCCAAGTTTGCACCGTATCAACACACAATCTCCCTGTCTTTCTTTTACATCTACATCCCACATTATAATAGAGGCATACAACGGAAGAACAAATAAAACACTCTTAATCAGCGACAAATAATACAGATAAAAAACTATGATAATTTTTTTTGCCGTCTTCTTCACTTCAGTCTGAAGAGAGAAAGTCTCCGACTCCAGTGCACACACAGAAACAACTTCATTGTCTAATGGAAAACTCTCCACCCTATCTTTGCACCGTATCGACAGAATTGAAGAGAGACGATGTTGAGGCCCCTACTGAGTTGAATATCCCTAGCTAAAGTCAAATTGGAATGGTGAATGACAACAACAATAAATATACTAATTTTTTTCCTCCTTAAAATCTTGATAATGATGACTGTTTACGTTTGAAATTGACAAAAAAAATAAAAATAGTCGAGAGTAAGTAAACAAATCAAATACTCCAAAGAACATGAAACACGACTCTACCATGAAAACACACTCCTCAACGTCATCGTTTGGTGCACACAAAAGGGTCCACGAAGAAGAATACTGGGAAACCAAGTGGTGAATAATAATAATGTTCCTCTCAAAGAATAAAAACGATGTACTCGAATCCTTACTTTACTATATATAGAAGGGAGAGACAATTTAACGGGTATAAAAAACAACATGCTCGAATTCTGTACGCTTCATTGTTGATAACAACTAGTGAAGTTGTATAGGTACACACACTCACACATGTTAGACAAAAAAATAGTCTTGTCTTTGTTCATTCATGAATTGGGTAGAACAGAGAAATTAAAACACAAATGTGTTCTCTCACACACACAAAAACATAGAGATCCTCAATGGATGTGTACCAACGTAAAGAATTTATCCAATTTTCCCACGACTTTATAGTCACTAATGCTAAATACCTTCCTGTCCTAGTCACGTCAAACAGTCTAATGTCAAAACAATATATTTATGAATATTTTAATTCGAATACAATCATAAAAATTTATTTTTACCTGAAAATGTAATCCGAGAGAGACAAGGAAAAAGTATTAAAATGGCACAGGACAAAGCAAAATATCTGTCACTTCCGAGTCGACATTGAGTGAGAAAAAGAATATTCACACAACTGTCACGGTCTTCGAATGACACCGATGTAAACTAAAGATTCTCACTTGCTCCTTGACGGCCAAAGCTAAACTGTTAGTTAGTTAGCCAACGCAGAAAAGTTAACTCTAACTCTAATTAAATTTTCAAATGGAATCGCCCTTTTTCCCTAGTACTGAAAATCAACGTTAGACACCCTTCGTAATTGCTTTTCCGTTTCGACACCAATTCAAAATTTCTAGTCGAGTGGTTAAGGCTTCATGATTCCACATCCACAGTTCGAATCCCACTCTGATCAATCCATTACTCCGAAATCATTTTTTTCTAATGAAACCTAGCCTATTGTCTTTTCCCCATAGTTATCTATCAAATCTGAACAGAGAAAGAATGCATCTTTTTATCCATGACACGTACAAAAATGATCATTCTACTCTCACTCTATAAATATTAAATACCCGCTAAGTGTCGGGCATTCATTTATCTTCGGTGGTGGAAGGTAAAGGACAGGCTAGAAGTAGCTATTACCCGGATGGCTTTTTTCTCTCTGGTCCCCCTTTTCATGTGATGAGGTCGTTTTTCCTTCGAATATTTTGACGGTAACAAATGACCCCGAGCATTCAAAGTATGCATAATTAATTAAAGAATGTGTGTATGACCCGTTTTTACTAGGCTCTGCTGCTCAGGAAAAACAAAAGTAAAAGCCAAGCAGGAGAAAGAAGACATAAACTAAGCTTCCAAGTAAGCACTATGACTTTATTAACAACTTTACTTTAGAGGAAGAAAAAAGGTTGACAGCCCCTTCTGTCTCAAAAGTACATTATGTGTGACTGCATAAATGTTATGAAGGAATATATTTTTATTTAATTTTCAAGAGGTTGGAAACTCTCTCTCTTTTCTTTTCTTTTCTCTCTCTCTCTCTCTCTCTCTCTCTTTACATTTTGCAATGTGAGTCAAGGAAGCGGGTAGCGCCGACGCCATCGGTCAAAAACTGCTCCAAGATTTTCCACGAGGAGCACATTGCGTGTGTGTATCATTACAAGTTACAAGAGCTGGAGGGAAACGGAATCAGTGCAGCGGGAACGAGAGACCCAAGTTGCCATCAAAACCTCCACAAGACCTCATCAACCTCCTTGAGTCTCCAACATACTCAATTCCACAACTTTTGACTGTGCAAATTTTTCAAAAAAGAAAAAAAATCTTTCAAACAAAATCATTCTTTCCCTCATCTTCCCTTTCTTCAATTACCAAAAATTGTGTGGACAGTCAAAGTTTGACTGTGTGAGTGTGAGTGTTTTTTTTTCGGCATTTCTGTCTCAACTTATATTGACACATGTAGCTGCAGCCTCCAGTGTGACTGTCTGTTATTAAAAAATGGGAAATAACCTCACCACCACCACAAATTGACGGTTGACGACTCACCCCACGACTCCACACAGCCACAAAATCCACGACGACGACTAGTTTTTCACCATCATCATCAGTTTTCGTTGTCACCCTACCCTCTCTGTTACCCGTCTCTTCATCCTCCTCCTCACACTCTGTTTGTTCACACACAGATGAGATTACTAAGCAAACAAGAGATTTTTTCATACATTGCTTCCCAATGAAATTTGAAATTACCCCATATAACATATACATGGTGTACACAATGTAAGTCCTCCTCCTTCATTTCACCCATTCATCATTCTCTCCAAAGCCAAAAAGTAAAAGAAGAAGAAGAAAGGGAGTCCTTTGTGTGTGGAACATTGTGAGATTTTTAAATATACTTACTCTAAAACACATTACATTATAAACATATAAGATTACGCCACATCCACATGACATCACACACGTCCCTGTGATCAAGAAAAGCATAGAAAGGGAAGAAAGAAAGTGGGTGAAATGTCAATGGTGAACACACATTCCATTGGACGGAGTAAGACTGGATGAGGAAAAAAGAAGAAGAGTTCCAACTTGATATTCTCCCTCCCCCTCATAAAATACTAGGCGGACAAGACTGTCAGGGAACGGGAGTCGGGAACCGGGGGAATGGACCAACAGGTTTCTTTCTCTCTCTCTTTCTCTCTACACTATTACACATTTGTCTTTCCCTATCTCTCTTTATAAAGACACACTTACTATTATATTATATGCATGTATCCTCCTCCTCCCAACTTTAATACTATCTTTTGTAATGAATGGAGATTGAGAAGTCTCTTATGATGATGAAACTTCATGCTCTCTATTTATGGGGGAGATCATTTTGGACACACACTCTCACACACACAAATCCTAGTCCATTCTATGAACATGGAGAATCAGAAAATAATAATAAATGCCCCACTCACTCTGTCTCTCTCTCTTCATATATATTTAGGACAATGTATGAGACCAAGACAGATTGCTTGTGCCATATGTGCCAGTCAATTCCTTTTTTATACACATGCACTTGCAGTTCTAGTGTACAATAATAAATCATTCGACGTCTTGTCTTCCCTCCGTCCTTCCTCCTCCCTCCCTTCCCCTTCCAAATAATTATATAAATGTAGACATTTAATACATACATTTATATGGTTCTCCTAGTCCCGGGGTGACAGATAGTTTGTACATTCAACACTTCACTATCCACTGTTGTCTCTCTGGCTTGTATGTGTGTGTGCGCTTTTGGTGTTGGTGTGGGAGTGAGAGCATGACATAAATAAGCCTTTCGTCCTTACACACACACGGTACAGAAAGTGAGTGAGAGAGAAAGGGAAAGCTCAACAAAAATTGGCTGCACACATTCACTCTCTCTCTATCTTTCTCTACAGTACTGTACCTGACTGTGAAGCTGGAGAAAGAAAGGCACGGGCTATAGAAAATTGGCAATTTTATCCCCCCATGACAGACACGTTCCATAATTACTAGGTCTTGTAATTATTATTTATCCACGAGACTACTGTCAACCACTATTAATCGTCAATATATTATTGTTGTGAGTGTTGGACACGTTCCTTCACTCCACTTTCCCTTTTCTGTTTAAAAAATACCATCAATCACTTCACCCCTTATCCTTACTTAAGTATCCTTCATTTTTTCTCCAAGTATCACAATTGATGAAAAAATATTATACATAAAGAATAATGTGTACTCGTAACATCCATCATCGACGAATTGACCTCTTGTCAACTCCCTGCTTGACAATAGTGTCAAATATTCTCAAACTGTTGAATACAATTGGAGGAGGAGGACCAGCTGTTGTTAGTCTGATCCATGAAATAAATATTTTTACATGACATGATAGTGCATACAAATATTTGTCACAGGAGAAAGCAGGACTTTTAAAGGTACGCACGGTTCTCAAGACAAGACAAGGAGTACAATATAGTGCATACATAATGTATAGGATTTTCTGGACAGGGAGAAAGCACACTGATGATATATGCAGGTCTTGTCTAATGGGGAATAGCCATACACGAGTAGAAAATATGGCACTGGGAATAGAAGGGAAAGGCTCATCCTTTCCACTGAAGGTGTAATACTGGAAATAAGAGCCCCGGGTGGATTCCTCAGGTTGAGCTATAAAAATTTGAATTATTAATTGACACTTGTGGAACATACACATGCACACACATCCGAGTGAGTGTGTGTCTCAGTGAGTTTGTACATTCGTACACAACCGACTTGCACTGACACACACCATCTTACTTTGACTATCCTCATGGCCCTACACTTTTCATATTCAAAAAAATTACTGGCTCATGCACAATTTTACAATGATACATGCACGCACAGACAGAGAGAGAGTGAGAGTGGCTAAGAGCCAAAAACCAAGAGTCCGTCTCTTGGAACTCGGATGTACTCTTCTCTTGACACTCACATCGTGACACACACTCCTACTCCCATTCTCCAAGTCCACATAAAATGTACATAAATAACCCGTTTACATGACAAAACTTTTAGTCCATCAAACAGGATTGAAAGGAGGGAAGAAGGACTGTACATCACCATTTATAATTATTAGGAGACAAGTAGCCTCATTCTCATTTCGTGGAATGGAGAAAAAGAGACGGAGAGAGCCGGAGGAGGGAAATTAAAGTAGCGAAGAAGAAGAATACAAAGAGACTCAAATGTGAAAATGATTATATTTTCATCCTACTCTCGTCCCCCCATCTTTCTCTCTCTCGCTTCTCTATTGATTTTAGACGACGAGGGAAGAGGAGGAATCATGCAGGAAAACTGCAAACTGCATGCAATTTTGATGAGTCCACACTTTCTCTCCGCAAACAGTGTAAAAGAGAAAGCCGACACAGGCACACACACAAAGAGACTACTCTCTGAGTCACCTGACATATGCAGTTCACTCCGGGCCTAATGACTCTCTCTCTTTCTCTCTAGAGATAGGAAGAGTGTGTCACCATTTTAATGCTCTAGACATGGATGTAACAGTCATATAACTTGTTGTCTTTTTTCTCTCTCTTGATTTACAGGGAACATGAAAGTCGTCACTCGGAGACTGAGGAACACATGTTAACATTTTGGACATGCTGAGTCGTTACAACAAAAGTAGAATATAACAAGATTTGAGGATTCTCCACCAACTCTTCTCACCACAGGACAGACCTCTCTCTGCTTTCCATCTCGAACCCTCCAGGCTGTGTATGGACAGGACACGAGGAAAGTAGATAAGGACAAGAGAGACAGACGCTTTGAGAAGGAAAATTGGATTTATTTACCCTTCTGTGTCTACGTGTGTGTGGTTGGGTGTCTCCCCTTTGAACGTTGACATTGGACAGTTGAGTAGGATGAGTGGGAGAACTCATGGACCATCCATGTATCCTTGTCGTCCTACATCCTCCTCCTCCCCACTCACTCCCTCCCATTGAATAGTCAAGTGAGACTGGGAGTGAAAGTGACAGACAAGGCGGGAGAAAGGCGGGTGGAGGTGAGGGGGAAGACAGAACAGGAGAGGAAATTGAGCGACTGACAAGGAGTGAAGGGAACAGGAGAAAGCGAAAGAAAGTCACAAAAAAAATCCGAAAGTGAAGTTTTCCTACTAAGTGGTTGGATTTAGGTTGGATGTGTGGAATTGGCCGTGTGTGTACGTACATGTGTGTAGGATGGGAGAGGGAATGAGTGAGTGAAGACGAGAGAGAGAAAGGTGGTGGCCGTTGGTATTATAGTATATTGAGGACGGAAAAGGGGGGCCAATCGAGGAGAAGGGGAAAAGGAACGTAGTGCTGTCTACCACACATACACATACTCACATATCCCGGTGTGTATACTTTGTTGTTGTTGGCGTTGGCATTTGGGAATTTTGGGGAAAAATTTTGGGTGCCTCGTACTGCAACGTACAACGGCGACTGGGAGAGGAGGAGGAGGAGGAGGAGGAGAGGGGGTTTGACCAATACAACCGGGCGAAAGGCGAGGCCTAGGCAAGGCGAAAGGCTAGGATGGGTGGAGGTGCGAGTGTACACAAAAATAAAGATCAAGACTCCTCGGAATCATCCACTAACTCAAGAGACCGGGACAGGGACTCCTCTCACCGGGAACGTGAGTCAGCTGTAGCGAGTCACAAACAGTCAAAGTCCGGATTCCGAATTCTCCGGAAGCGAAATAAAAAGGAACACTCCTCATCCATGGGCAAGTTGGAACGAGGTGAGTTTCTCTCTTCCTTTCTCTTACTTTCCTTTCTTATTTATATACAACAATAAATTGTCCAAGGCATCTCCGTCTTAAGAAAGAGTCTCCTCTTAACGAAAATCCTTTAAATCCTTCAGAATACAATATAATAGTGTACACACTTCCTCCTCTGTTCCAGAATCACAGTTGACTTTCACCGTATTTATCAATTTATGTACAACTTGACTTTCCCTCACTCCTCCCTTCACTCCCCTTCCATCTGCGTGTGTGTAGTGTGTGTGTGGATGTGTGTGTGCCTCTCAACTTAATTTCGTTGTCTAAGTGAACGTTGAAAGTTTATTTGGTTTCAATCACTCTGACTTTCCAATCTCCTCCAATCTAAAATTGTGCGAGTGAGTTAGAGTGAGAGTGAGAGTCAGAGTGTGTGTGTGTGTGTGTGTGTGTGTGTATGTACACTTGTATAGTAAATACATGGTACGTATGCTTCTGCTACTTTTTAATGCAGTTAGTCTATGATATTCTTCTCTACAATAAAACAATAGTGACTTTCGCCATTCTCCTCCTCCCCTCCCTTTTCTCCAGAAATTGAACACTTCTCAGCTGATCCTCACTTTCTCCTCCTCCTCCTCTTCTGTCTTTCCCTAGCAGTCAAAAGTTCTAATTGAATTCCACCAAAAGAGAGTAAATCAACGAATCTTCTAAATTTCCTCCTTTCTCCTTTCGATTTCTCCCCTCTTCTGTTCTGTTCTTTCCCCTCTACATTTATATCACAGAGGGGAGTGAGAGTGACTAGGTTTTGAATTGTGTCATCATCTGCCACCACACTATACATTGCACTCCATTCCTTGTCCCTGTAAATACTTGTATTTACACAAGAAGTACATAGGACTCTGGCTAAGGTTAAACTTGTATCTATTATGCATTGAGAGGAGCTAATTCTACAAATATCCTCCATGATATACAAACATTAGCAAAAGCCGAATATGAGAGTGTGAGTTGAAATTTCTTAAATGACTGATTTTGAGAGAGAGAGAGAGGTAATAATATTAGAGGTGTAGGGAAGCGAGTTGCGTGAAAATTGGTTTTCGCCTAGTCTTGTCGTTCCCTTCCCGCTGCTGCTGTCATTGTAGCTTGTGGCTTTCCTTTTTTCGGACATGGAGAGGTTGATGTAGGGAAGGCATGGATGGAGTGTAATATTTATTTATTTATGGCTAATACCGTACAAATGATTGGTGTTCCCTTACCCATTGAGAGACCTTGATTAGCAGTAAATAGGGAGTAAAATCCATAATTTCAAGAGTAAATAATCCAGTACATGTGGTGTGTGTGTGTGTGGACGCAGGGGCACAAACACAACCACAGTCGAGGCAGTTCAGTTCCAGTTTACGAAATCAGGTCAATGAATGCTCATCAAGTCAATGGAATTGAACGGGTTAACTACCAAAACTCCTCTCCTTTTTCATCCTTTTCTTTACTCCTTCACTTTTCCCTCGATTTTTTTTATGGTGATGGGCACGCACAAAATTTCCCCCCTTCTTTGTCTCTCTATTCCTACGTACCACACATTTCTCTCAAGTTGTGCCTCCTTCGCCAAAGTCTATTATTACAACGCATTGAGCACACACAAAAATGAGGATTAAGATTTAACTCTCGTAGTTGACAGAAGGAGAAAAAGAATGAATAGGAAGAAAAACTGAATACGGCTTCTTTATCTTTTTTTCTCTTTTGTCTGTTCTAGAGAGAGAAAGAGAGAATTTGTGTGTGGCGTTTATTTTGGTCTTGAGACTTGAGGATTTTCAAGGGAGATACAAAAGAAAAAAGGGGAAAAAGAGTAGGATAAAAGAAAAAGAAAAAATTCATGAAATAGTCAATCAACTAACTCACCGCGCCCAACTAACCACAATTTTCTGTTTTTCTATTTGCAGTGCACACACACATACGTAATATCTGTGTGCAAATATATACATAGTACATAGTCGGTATAACATGTGTGTGTGTATTCCATTTCCCTCCATTCTTTGCATTTGTGTCTTCTTGTACTGTATACACTGTGTGTGTACGTGTACGTGTACGTCTGTGTAAAGGATCGGTGTATCAAGACATTGTTCATTGTACTCTCTCTCTCTCTCCGTATTTATATTTATCTACACTCGGGTAATTTCCTTTTGGATGAAATTGAGCTTCTCGTCCATTCCTTCCCAAAAACGGACGACTCTCTCTCTTCCTCTCTTATATTTTTCGAGGAATAAAAAACAAAGAAATTTTTTTCCCTTTTCACATTTTGTATACACAGTTCTCATCTTAATATTGTATGGTATACACAACACGATTCCCCTCTGTTCCATCCACGTCCACAACGCCCATCTCCTCCCCAAATCTTCAATCTTAATCAATAAAGGAAGCGGAGGATCCATCCAGCTATTATTGAACAAATGTTGAATGTAGGCAGACTATTATTAACAATTTTCCTGAAATATCATTCCCCATTCAAATCTCTCTCTCTCTCTGCATTATCCGTAGCTGAATTTCTCTAATAATAAAAATATTACCTCTGTCTGTGGTATTCTTCTTTCTTGTAATCAATCTCCCATTTTCTGCTCATTCACCTGTGTGTTAAGCACACACACAAAGAGAGAGAGAGTGACTTTTGTGTTTGTTGTGACTGGGGAAATTAAGGTATCAGAATAACGGGTCGGTCATGGGATTTTATGTTCTAATATAATATAATTTGAAGACAGTCCAGTCCACACACACCTTGCACCTTCATCAGAGAAGGGCTGTAGATGTATGAATGGAAATGGGGAAAGGAAAGAAGGAAAAATGGAAATGTCTTGGAGTTTTTCCATAAGAATTGAAAGACCCATTTTCTAATGTTTGAAAGGAACCATTTGCACATTTACGAGTTGCCCGTTATTTTTGAGCATACTACGGATAGTCTGCAACACACACTCACTCTCTCTCTCTCACACACACACACGAAGAATGGAGAGTTTGTAGCAGAGTAATCTCTTATGTTTAACCCATATCCATGGGTATTTTCCCATGGACTGTGCTTTCCCTCCACATTATGACCACACTTTCTCCATTCTTCGTCTACCTGCGAATTTGCTGATAGTGAAACGTTTCTTTCTCTCTCTCTCTTTCTCTCTGTGCTTGGATTCCTTCAGTTGGACTTGGCATGTGTTCAGTTCATGAAAGTTGGTGAAAGAAAAGAAGAAAGAAGAGGTATATCTGTCTATCTCCTTTCGTACAATATAATGGTGATAAAGGTTTGGGAAATGTGCGAAAGAAAAAGCGATTCCCTTTCTCTACCTGCTTTCGCTTTGCTTTACCCTCACAGCACTTTCTCTATTACATTAAGGGGAAGAGAGAAAGGAGGAGGGGTATGAAAGAAAGGAGGAAAAAAGGCTGCTGAGCAAACATGAGAGTCCAGGTCTGATGGAGGTCAGACTTATGTTCTCTCTCTCTCTCTTTTATTCTGTTGTCTGTTGAGTCCTAGAGGAAGAGGAGTAATTGTATTACTATTATTCCCTGCACCACTAAATTAAATTATCTTCCCCGACCCAGGTGACAATTGTCGGGGGCCCATGCGAAAAAAAATCCATGGCAAGCAGAGCACAAAATATTGTGCAACAAAATAAAAGGTTACTCTCTTTTGTTCTTATTCAGAATGTGTAGTCCAAAAATATTGGAAAGGAGGAGGCGATTGCTAATAGGTTAAGCCTATTATACATTTTCTAAAGCAGACATTCCATTCCTCCCCTCTCCACACACGCACATCGCACACACACTGATTTTTATGAGACTGGGCGAAAGAAAGACAAACAAAAACACACACTGACTAAATTGCCACACGTTTGAGAGTTGATTTAATTTATTTTATGAGGTTGTAAAAAGTTTTGGTGTGTACGGGAGGCCCAGCCATCCATCCAGTCAGGGAGCCAGAGGCGGGTAAACAATCACTGTGTGGAATTGTTATGATTATTTTAGTTTGCCGACTGATGCGCATCGGCATCCTCCCATCTCTCACTCTCTCCCCGTCCTCACAAACGTTACTCCAAATCTCTACACGCTCCAGTCTCTCTCTCTCTTCCATTTCTATTATCCTTTGGACTGTTACGGAAACTCGGAGAGTTTTTGAGAAGACTCGGTGTAGTGGTTTTTCAATACAATCATATTTTCATTTATTTCAAGGAAACACTGTAGACAGTGTATGGGAGGGTGTCTAACATTTTATCTTATTTTGATATTCCTAACGTCCCAACGTTTCGATGTCAGAAAGAGAGTGTGTGTGTGGAGGGGTGGAGGGGATTTAGAGCAGAATAGTTGTGTCGGATCATCATCATCATCATAATGCATTTCCAAATGGAATGAAATATTTTCTCTGTGTATCCTCCTCCTCAGTTCATCTCCTCCCCACTCTCAGTACACACACACACCTACTATTATTATTATTCTATGAACTTCTCACTCGGCTGTGCTTTGCTGGGATGAATAGCATTGCGGGTTTTTGATGCGGGTGAGAATCTGCATAATGAGAGCATGTGTCGTTCCATCCAAGTGTGTCAAAATGGTTTGAAGGAGGAAGTGGAGGAGAAATCAGAATTTTTCACACATTTTCTCATCCTTGCTGTGTAGTACAACATAAATGGATATACATGTAGAGTAAGAAGGGAAGGAATACTTTCCACCAAAAATGGCCTACACTCTACAAAAAAAAATATTGACAAGACTTTCCGCTGGG
Organism: Pygmarrhopalites habei; assembly: GCA_009870185.1. Classification (NCBI taxonomy): domain Eukaryota; kingdom Metazoa; phylum Arthropoda; class Collembola; order Symphypleona; family Arrhopalitidae; genus Pygmarrhopalites; species Pygmarrhopalites habei. The sequence goes on from WJFB01001699.1 coordinate 14,629, forward strand.
GAAGGGAAAAATAAGAAATGGAGGTATTAATAATAGTTTTCACGACTGTGTGTGTGTCTGTGCAAAGGTCAAGTCGTATGTAAATGTAAACAGAGGAGGAGTAGTAAAATTATAAGCAGCTGCTGTTCCTGTGGTCCAAAATGGAGGGAACCAAGATGAGGCAGAATGAACCGAGTGGTGTTAACTCTTGCCTAATGAAATTGGAATTTTTACATAATGAATTTTTTGGAGATTATGACTAAAGACTTTTCTTCTCCTCCTTCTCTTCTTCGTTCCACTCTACTTTGTTTTTGGAAAGGAGAAGCGGAAACTCCGTCGGGGATAGAAAAGTGACAGACAGGTTGGGACATTTTCAATTCGATTTTTGACTTGGATTTTGCAAAAACGCTCGGAAATTTCTTTTTGACTTGCGGAATCCTTGTCATGACAAGATAGAAGGAAAAGAGTAAAAAAAATTTGGGAGAAGAAGGGAAAGTATTCGCATCCTGTTTATCTCTCTCCACGCACACACACACACTCAGTTTTCCCTCTCGTTATGTTCTTCTGCCATGTGTTTTAATGTGGAGGGATGGGAAATGGAGTATTTTGGTGTGTGTGTGTGAAGGAGATGGATATGGGACGGATGAGAGATGAGATAGTGATGGATGTTGTGTAAGATATTTTTTCCGTACAGATGATGGGAGGGAGTCGTGGAAAGATGGGAGAGAGAATGAATCCCTTTATAATAATTCCATAACCTTGAGTATAAATCTGCATAAATCTCATCAATTTTGACGAGTTGTCGGATGCCTCCTCTCTGGTGGCTTAAAAACGGAAATTTCCAAATCATCGCGCACACATGCTTCTCCACATCAGACAATACCACTCTCTCTCCACACACATCCCATCCCATCATCATCCACTACCACACACATACACACAAAGGCTTGAGTTATCACACTCAAGATGACAAGAAAGGCGACAGGAACCAGCACTCACAAGCATCATCATTTACCATCACAATGAAGGATTTGACCTCAAAAATCCCTCGAAACAAGTCCATTTGAGTGCTCCACACAAAGGGAAATTCATGACTCAATCATGGATTCTCCTTGCCTTCTCTCTTGTCTCTCGAGGGTCATCACACTACCCAACAGGGTCAGCAGACTCTCTTCCAATTTTCATCAAAACTCGACAAATTTCAAAATTTTGATTTATATGTTCATAAAGAATTTTAAAGTAAAAAAAAGAATGTCATTTACTGTATTGAAGTTAATTAGAAAATTCAATTCCACCCTTTCTCCGAACCACTTTCTCTACTCTCTAGGTTACCAATTGAAGGTTTGTAGGGATAAGGCCCAGCTTGTGAGGGTTCTTCATGAAACGTATTAAAGTGGCGGTCCAATTACATATTAGGGCGTGTGTGTGTGTGCCCCTTACCATTTTACATGTATGTACCTTTCAAAGAGGAAATGGTTGAACGAGTCTCCATCCCATCAAGGATGTGCTAAAGTGCGTGTATCGCACTTTAGCTCTCAGAGAGATAAGCTGTCTCTAATATTCCCCCTACACACACATAGTGTATGAGAGTGAGAGAGAGTGAGTGTGTGTAGGCGGTTCCGTATAATTTTTTACATTGATTGTCATTGTACTCACTTTCTCTTCCGTTCTGTTGTGTCCCCGGATCCTGTGACAATATTAAAGTTTGGCCTTGAAGAACATTTATGAATTTAGCCCAAAATCCCTCCCAGCCTGGAATTTGTGTCTCAACACACACACGTCATACATGCACACACAGAGAGAGAGAGAGAGAGAGAGAGAAAGGAGAGAGGAGTATCTCCCACTACATCATGTACAATTCAACATTAAGCTTCTCAATTTGAGACTCGAGAGCTTTGGCAGAGAGCAAAATATAAGTATCACATCATTTTTTAAAGAGACATTTCCAACAACTCCGTTTCTCCTCCGGTGTGTCCTCCTCCCACGGAGTCTCAGGCCACACATTTCCTCCTCCTCCTCCTTCTCCTCTCTTTTATCTTTCATGATGAGACGGAAAGGGGGGAAGATGAACTCCTTCCTCCTTCATGAAAAATGAACCAAATGTTTTTCTCCCTGTGTGTGTACTCAGGAGAGAGAAAGCAGATGGAAAGAAAGGGAAAACTTACCTATTCCACCCATCCCTTGTTAAGTTTTCTAAATTTTTTTTCACTCGTCAAATACTTCCCTCCTCCACTCTATCCTATTTACTATGTACACTGATGTAGCATTGTAGAATGAGGGAGAGGAGACATACATGTCGATTATTTCGAATGTGAAAATACAATTTGTGTGTGTGGAATAACGTTGTTCACTCCCCCGTTAAAAGGTTCACAATGAATTACCCTGGCTCTTTGAGTCGTTACATACTCTCTTCTCCTGTCTGTCTGTGTACAGATAGACTCTCAAAGACTTTTCTTTGTACAGAAAGAGATGGGCCAAGATGGATGGTTTTGTTTGATGATTTTTCCCTCGAAAATGATCCATGTTATGCTAGAACTGAACACACACAACTCTCTCTCTCCATCTAGAATGTGTGTGTGTTTTATAAAATATATCGCTTATGCCGTAAAACCAGGAACAAACTCCGAGTAATTTTTACTCTTCTTCTCTTTTCGAACTTTTCCTCTTGTCCTATGGATTCCTGAGAGTCGTTCAATTCACAGCGTGAATTGACAGGAATTTCCCTCGGGTTGCCTTCACACCTTTTACGGTGTCCTTACAAAAATATTGGAATACATAATAACGTCATTATATTAACAGCTGAAACACTAATTCAAACAAGGTGACTATAATAAAATACCAGGCTATAATAAAATTGTACCTATGCATACGTGTATGTGGTTATGAATTATAATCGAGTTCTATCGAACAAGATCATCGTTTATTATCAATATGGAAGAGAAAGAAGGAGGAGAGACATTTTGTCCCATCTCCTCCTTCCAATGTCTTCCAAACATTTATCCTATGATACGATGGGCTTTGGCTTTACCAAAGGAAGATGATATTCTCTCTCAAGTTTTCTTTCCCTTTGTACTTCATTGCTGTAGGCCAAGGCTCTCTCCCTCTCTCTATCTCTCATTCTCTGATAGTTGAGGAAGAAACTTTTTCCGTATCCTTGGAAAGCTCCTTGTCCTTGTCATCTTGTAAATTTCTTTTTATTCTTGTCACCTAAAAACTTTCCCTCCCTCCCTCCACCCACAAAAAGGAAAGGGGGAGAAAGCACAATTGACAGACTCTCACACACCCTATCCATGTCCCCTCTTCACGAAGGAGAAAGACAAGGAGAAAGTAAGAGGAGGAAGAGGAAAAGTTTTTTTCCTCCACTGTCAATTTAAACTTGCATCAACAACTAATGGTGGAGGAAAACTCTACACATACTACAATGGATTCTTGACTCTTTTCCCTCTCCCTCTTTCCCTTATGGTGTCCTTAATGTTTTAATACAATTCCCTTTATTTGTCTCTGTAGCATTGAAAGCGGCCATCCTCATCCAAAGATGGTATCGTCAATATTTGGCCCGAATGGAGATTCGGCGGAGATACACCTGGTAATTTCATTCATTCTACAAACTATTTTATTGAACCACCCACGCACTCCCTCCTGTATTGAGTGGGTCATCATATTTGATGGTCATAATTAAATGGTTCTCTTCCCCACACTCACAGGAATATTTTCCAGTCGATCGAGTACTCCGGGGAACAAGATCAGATGAAGGTAAGAATTTTCATAAGTTTTTTGTAACTCATCCTCCCCCTCCTCTTCTCTCCTTCTCCTCACCTCATTCTCATTGGTCCTAGGAGGATCTTTTTACAAAATAAAAAATTCAACACTAAAATGTTCTTCCACACATATGCATATGCTGTTTGGGTGAGTGAATGCATCATCCAAATTATTTTTTATGATTTTATGATGTCATTTATTTCCCTGCGTGTGTTTATGTTAAAGAGAAAGCGGTAAAAGTTGGTTCAATTTAGAGTCTTAGGGTAGAAATAGTAAAAAAAAGCCATTTTGCCTGATTGTCTTGGCCTTTCTCAGTTCATGGCTCAATGAAAAGGTGAGACATGTGGTAACAAGTGAACCTTTGCAAATATTTTGACACACACACAAAACTTGGAGGCACTACCATCCACCGTCGACGGAAATGTTATGCTACAAATTGTGAAGAACCATCTTAGGAAAAAAAATTTTGTATGGATTTTTTAATATTTTATTTTCCTGATATACTACTCCACTCTCTCTATCATACACAAGCTTACAGCACACACTCAATCGTGGTAGCGAGTGCAAACACAAGGATTTTCGTGATTCGTGTCAAACACAAAAAAAAGAAAGAACGAGTCAAGTTTTTGAACACGCAATCTTCACCCGTGTACTCTCTCTCTATATGTGTGTCTAGACAGGAGACTAACTAAATGTTGATTTATTATAACCATACATACAACCCCCTACTTTCTCTCTGTGTGTGTGATTGTAGGGCAACCACATGTAAATAAATAAACAAAGCTTTTTGTCTCAACTACCCTTCCTCTCCCCTCCTCTATCTTAATGTAAAATCTTGAGTGAGAGTGAATCATGCAAACACACATCAAGTCTGCTCAATTGACTAGAGACACAGATGAGAGGATGCAACCACGAAATTGTGGTGTAAGCTTTTTTCCGAATCAGGAGGTGTGATGCATAGTGAGGAGCAGGAGAAAGCAACGATGCAAAAAATTTCTCCCATTTTATTTCTTTTCTTTTTTTGAAAAATATTGATTTAAAAATAAAATGAGGATGGTGCATACGACACAGGGCACAAAAGTGGAAAAGAGGAACATCAAAAAGAGAAAGAAAGAAAACATTGGCAGTGTTTAATGTTTGCTCCATTTTTTGTCAGTGTGTGCGCTCTGAACTAACTCCCTTGTTTTTATTGCACTCTCTCTCTCTTTCCTCTTCACCCTGACATTTGTCCAGGTTTTTTAGGAACAGAACAATGACGTGGTTTCCCTGAAACAAATTTGCAACAAATTAAACAAGGAAAACGAATTCCATGTTTCACGCGGACTTCGATTCCGGTCGAATAATTTAGTAGAAATTTCCCAAACTCTCCCTCAAAGTAGAAAGTGTCAACGCCATGCCTATTTTTATCCTTCTTTTCCCACTCTGGTCACATTCTCCCACATGGAAATTAATTTTTTACAGACTATTTTATTCAAGAGTTTCACATTGGCTAAAATTGGACACTGATGACTGACAAATGAAATTTTTTATTCATTTACAGCTATACAATTTCTTCAACGCACTTTTGACACACATTCCACAACAGAAAGGGTTGGATGCCAAAGAAAGTGCCAACAATGAAACTACATCCGTGGATTCCCTCTCCTTGTCATCAGGTAAAATTAATACAATTCATAGACCTAGAATTTAAAAATTTGTCCTTACATGGAAATTATGGAAAAATCATATACTATTCGTCAAATTCATACATCAAGTTTATCTTTGGATATCTATTAAGTGGAGAATAGATTAGTTAAATTTTATCCATTAAATCTTAATATATAACATTTATAATCTCACATTTATTGCACCCTGTTCCTACACACAAAATTCTGTAGCCTACAGAATTTATGAATTATGAGCCAACTTGATAATTACTATAATAATAGGAGTCGTAACTCATGGAAGAGTCAAAGAAAAGGATTAAATTACAAAATTTACTTTTATGACCTCCTCCGCAGAATGATGATGACGGAAGACTGAGTCCGTTAATTACAATTAGGAATATAGTTTACGAGGAGTGCAACAGTCCTCCTCCTTTCCCTAATTACATGGGTCATCAAGAGAAATTTAGTGGGAGGGAAACAAAGTCATTATATGCAGCCCTCCTCGCTCCATTGACACTCATATTAATCCTCGTTATATTAATTATTATTATTGTTACACACACAAATAATGGGTCAGTTAAATCAGTCAACTGTACACTCTCGTCCTTGATAAGTTCAAAAGCTGTTATTATGTACCCAACTATTACTATTATTGATATTGTACTCTGAGGAGGATGGAGGAGTCCCCTCCCCACCCGAGCAATATGTTTGAGGTTAATAGCATCCGCCATTATAAAAAATGAGGGAGGATTACATGGGGAGTGCGTGTCAACGTGGTCCACACACAGATACACACACAAATTTACTAAGACAAATATTACTTGTGAAATGGATTTTTTATTTTTTCCGGGAAGATGAAAACAAACTTTTTTTCTGCACTTCCTCCTCCTCCATTCAGAATCTCTTAAAGAGAGGAGGGAGGTCCTTTTGTGAAAGAGGGTTATAAAAAATTTGTCTCTCTCTTAGTCTCTCTCCACCAATGAAACTATGGGGAATCATCTTATGGGATATTGGATTCATTTTATTATGGCAAGAATAATATTATTTTTTTATCTCCGACTCAAAAAGGGGGAAAATCGTAAATAACGGATAAATGTGAAGGAGTAGAGGAGAGGACTTTCATAAATATATACACTTGTCCTTATTGTTGTTTTCAATCCCCCGTTGTTCCTCCCAAAAACAGATTATTGAGAGAAAATCCTTGTAAAATCGGATTAAATCTGGGCTTGGGACATTGCCCACATTGTAGTCCACAGTATCACTCTCTCACTATTTTGTGTGTGCTTGTGTGTGGATAATTTATTGTTATTGCTTGTAATAAGCCGACAGTGGATTTAAAATATCCATGAGATTTTTTCCGGTTAAATGTGACTGAGATTGTGTCCACTCTGTGTGTGTGTGTGTGGAGGGAGAAAGAGAGATTTCTTTGGGACCATCTTTTGGCCCACTATTGGCAAAAGAAGCGGATGTGTGAAAATTTAATGACAACATTGAATGAATTACTAATGAGTGTGTGTAATTTTTGCAGGCGGTGGAGAGTCGAGTCAAGGGCTTTGTACGACTACCCGGGTGACGACTAGCAGTGGACTCAAGTTGAGGAAACGGAAAATGTTTTCAGGGGGAAATGGGACGGGGATTGATTTAGAGGATATCCCCGTGGAAAGTGAGTACAAAGGACCACACGTCAAGTTCCCCATGACGCTTCAGAATCTTCAAGAATTAATTGACGGCTTCAAAAGAAAAAAGGTAAATGCCAACTCATGGCATTCTCTCTTTATCTATCTCTATACACTTTCTCTTCCTTGTGTGGTCATTCCCTGTCTTTCTCTCTGTGTCTGTTCTTTATTTTGCACATTATGCCCCTCACTGCTATTTGTATTGATTTGCTTTCTTTTCTCAAATGTCTCATCCTTAGCGTCCTCCTTCCTTTTTCAGCTTTCTCCCGCTTCTTATTTATAACTCATCAAGTCTCCCACGTCCAAACCAGACGGTACAATTACCCTTAAAATTTTAATGACACTTTCTCCCTCCTCCTCACATCAAGTCATTCCAAATAATTTAAAAATCCAGTAGTAGAGAACCGGAGAAAAGAAACTTTGGAACTCAGGCGCAGTCCAATTATAAAGACAATTACTGGACTCGCATTTTAGAGGAGGGAGAGGACAAAACAAAAAAAACGTCGTAAAGATGTGAGTACAATAATAGGGAATGTCCTCTGATTTCCAAAAAAAACTATGAAATAAAGCTTCGTCGCCAGAATGATTTTAATCAAAACCATCTAATAAAAAAGTAATAAAAAAGGGAGAAAAGTTTTTTCCAAAAAAAACGTCCCATGTTATTCAATGCGGTTTGTGTGTGTGTGTTGGGTAATGGGATCTCTTGAAAAATTTTGATTGAGTTTGTACTTGGGTACTTGATACTGATAGTCCTTGGGCCAGAGAATTAAAATGAAAACTTGGCCTCTACCCACATTTCTGTGTGAGTGTGTGTGGAAAAGGGGAAAGATTGAATGTACAACTCAATTTTTTTCTCCAGTTTCTTGCTAGTGGGCAAGAAATGAAATTGTTGCAACAGGCATTTTTCCCGAAAAAGAAAACTTGTGTTCTCTTTGTTTTTTCTATTAAGATTCCTTGTAATTCCATAGTTGAAATATATAATGGAGAGGGAATCTTTAGAAAAATCAATAGTCCTATTTTTTCATCCGCATCCAATTAGTCAGACTTGTATTATTAAAACATTATTAACCCTCTATCTCTCTCCTTCCCTCCCATTCTTTCTCCTCAAAAAAAGTTGATGAAAGAGAAATCAATTAGAGATGCCAAGTTATAGTTATAGTGCAGTCCCCCACTTGAATGCTCTCTCTCTCTCTCCGTAATTTTGTAAAACTACCAATTAGCAGTTTTCCATTTTCCAGAACACACACATACAATGTTTATCTTCAGTATTCAAAAAATAGAACAAATCCCCCTTTTTTGTCCAAGAATCGGTCGAGTTTAGCACATAAGAATTAAAGAAAATTTTTTATTGTTTAGTGGATAATCGTATGAAATTTTGTGATGTGAACCCGCCTTATCAGGATTGGAAAAGAAAAGAAAAAAATAAAAAATTTTGGAGTTGGACGACAATTCCCAAAAGCTATTTTGATGTCAAGCTTTATTGCCCTACTCCACCCCCTCCTATTTTGTCCGTCTCAAAATGGATTGTATTACTTAAAGAGGGAAAAGAGGGGGCGAATACATTTTTTTGTGGTGTGGATATGGCTAGAAAAAAATAGAACAATTTGTTATAATTTTGAGACTGTTATGTAGCTGTGCACTTTTCCCTTCCATTATGCCTCCTACACATTTGTGTGTGTGTGTGTGGTTGTGGATTTTTTGTGATGGCATAAAAAGAACGGAGTTTCCCTCGTCCCTTGTCTTGAGTTGGATGACAGAGAAAGTCTAGAGTTTTTAAGAGAGAGAGAGAGAGACTCGGGCTTGAGTTAGACAGGGATTTTGGTTTCTTTGTTTATTCAGGCTGAAGGGTTTCTTTTTTTGAGGCAGGATACATTTGCGTGTGTGTACTGTGTACGTACAGGGAGAAAGGGAGAAGGAGGAAGTAGAAATGTCAATGTGGTTGTGGGATAATGCAACGAGGATTGCATAAGGAAGGAAGCAATAGCAATAGAAGAGGAAATTGTTTGTGACTGTCTTGTGTGTGTGTGTACGCCACACACATACCATGATATAAGTAGAGCAGAGTATGAAGAGTGAGGTCACAGTAAAGTACACAACACACACACACGTAAATATAATAGGCTCAAACTCAAAAGACTGAAAAAGTGTGCTCTTCTATTATTATTATGCATATGCATACATAATGACTTGTTTCACTTATGTTGTGTATACAAAGTCTGCAGAGAGAGAGAGAGGAAGAGAGAGAAGGATAATTCGATGCATCGATTCGGTGCGTTCATAATAATACAGTCTGAGTCCAGGGGCATGGCATGGAAAGCAAGTAAGGAGAGAGGAAAAAAGGTTTTTGTACGCAAAAATGTAGAAAAAAAAATAGACAAGAAAATAGGGAATCAATGAATCGTGAAACGACCATAGGGTTTCTGCACGTTCCCCTCTATTACGCAATATAAGGTGTGTGTGTGTGTAGGTACTCTCTAATAGACGGCAATTTCAACTTCACGAACCCAATAAATCCTATGCCCTGGCTATGCATTTCCATAATAAATTCACAACCAAAAATAATGTCAGATATTATCCAAAATATTATACCAAACAAATTTTTGTAGTGTGAAACAAACTGGCGTACAAATGAGGGAAGTTCAAGTGGCTCAATTTGTGCACAAAATTTAAGCAGTAATACAGAGTTCTATGTCGGAATTTCGAATCCCTTTTTCTAAAAACAAAGTTTGGATGCGGGAAAGTCAGATTGATTTTTTTGGGACAATGAAGACAAGAGAGAAAGGGGGCTGATTGGACAGTGGAGGATTGAGAGACCCAATTTCAGTGAATGAGGATAATAAGAGAAAGGGAGAGAAAGTCCTCAGAATTAATTTTCACAAAAAGCAGAGTTTAATTCGACAGACTTTACTCTGACTTAATATTTAAATGTAATTTTCAACACGATTGCTCCCACTCACAACCGTTAAATTATCTTTGGCTCTCATCTGGACTCGAGGGAGGAAGAGGACGAGGAGAGAGTGACTCTTTTAAATTTTCAGGAGGTGGAGAAGGTTTATTAAATACAAAGTGTCCTTGAGGGGATTGGAATTGGGATCCATCCAACTGGATTAAGAGAGAAAGTGAGAGAGAGAGAGAGAAAAAGTCTCTAAAAAAGCTTGTATTTTATTACTCACTCTCAACTCCACTCTCAACTAAATTTCTATAAATTCTCACTCTTTCCAACACACACACACATTTTTTGTTTTTCTTCTACTTTGGATGCAGGCGTGGTGTGTGTGTCTATTTGTACTCCAAAGGGCATCATTAGAACTGGTTTAGGTTTAGGAAACTAACTAACATTTTATTCTGTTTTTCTTTCTCTTTCTTCTTACTTTTTCCCTTCTTATTTTTTTTTTGACTTTTTGCACGAATTTCCTCCAAGTCACACACAAGAGCCCTCGAGAGTGAAGCTAGGAAAAAGAGTTATTTTTCTTACTAAAAAACATCTCTCTCCACTTTCTTTGAAACATCCTTATGAATTTTCTCCCCTTGAACTTGAAGAAAAATTTACACGACTACATTTCTCCCATCCCTCCAATTTTTTCACTGCATGCATGTGACTTTATGGATGCAAAGAGTTGATGGGATTGACAGAAGAAGAGTTCTTTTGACAAACAAAATATTCACGTACGTAAAATGAGCACTAATGAGGTCCTACCGAAGAGAAAGTCTCCGTTTGCAATTAGCTAGTTTCTCTTACTTACTCACACACACTCCTACACTCTCCTATGTCAAACATGTTGAACACACACACCCACACTTACAAAGGATATTATACAGGGAATCATAAGCTTCCACTATGGAGGGAGAGTCTTGCGCTGGCATTTTAATTAAAAAGTAATTTGCAATTTATTTCCATCTCATACAGTCCCCTTCCCACTCTCCATCCGAAAAAAACTGGAAAAAAGAGATCAAAATTTTGTAAAGAGCCCCTTCTCTCCTCCTTTTTCCATCTCTCTTTCGAAGGAGTACATTTACAGGGTCCGATTTTAATTTGAAATATTGGCGAATCCACACACACACATGTCTAGATGACATTGGCCGAACTAAGAGAGTGTACGATCCAAATAAAGCGGAAGATAGTTGAGTGTGTATTTTTCTTTTTTTTTCTTCCTCCTCCTTCCCTTACAGATTACATGGCTCAATGCAATGACAGGAATTCCTTCGCAGTCTACCGGTCTTTACAAGTTTTCTATAGAAATCTTAAGGAGGAGGAGGAGAGAGGAGGGAGAATCAATGATTTTCACCGGATTTTACGAAAATGGAACAAGGAATGGAAGTAGGGAAGGAGAAAAGTATGCCGAGTTTGATTTCTATTTCGTGAGTCGTTCAATCTTCAATGTGGATCTCAAAAAACTTTTGGATGAGTCATGTGTGTGTTTGGAAGAGAGAGAGAGTGAGTGTGTGTGTCTGGGCTGTAGTGTGCACTCCTCATTTCTGATCCTCTGAGAGTTGGGATCAAAGAGAAATATAGTCGAGATATTTAAATTGAATAGACATCCCACTGACGAGTGGGATAGTAAATGTAACCCCCCGTCACCTGTCTCCTTGACTTCTTCTCCTTCCATGGAACTTTCCAGGTAGTTTCGAGAGATTCCAAGTTGAGGCTTAGCTCCTGGCTAAAATTATTTACATAAAAGGTCACAGGTAGGTACAGACAGACACACGCACACACACTCTCCCTCCCAAAATTTGATATTTGACGACCCACATAACACATTCATTGGGAGTTCCGTGGCTGGAACAACCCTCTGCTCCACATCCTGGAAAACATGTCAGGGAAAAAAACATACGGTAGTATTTTCAAGTGGAACAGGTGGAAAATCAAAATGGAGAAATATAAAAAAAGAGACTCACATTCACATGTATTATCTCCCCGTCAAAAAAAACCTCCACATATCTTCCTGACATCAAAGAGCCACAAACTTTGATTCCCCAACGGAAGAGGTGGAAGAGGAGATGAAAAGACAAAAAAAAGGTCGATGACCTTTACAAACTTTCTTATTCTTCTTTTTTCTGGATACTAAATAACTCCCCCAACTATGAAAACTGGGTAGCTGGATAAGGCTGTCAGGTTGTGAAAAATTACTATTTTACAAACACACACCATAAGTAAGAGGGAAAATTAGTTTTTAAAAGTTTCTCTTTGCGAATAATGAATTTTGCATGCACTTCCGTTTGATCTTATTTAAAATTCTCTCCCTCCTCCTCGAATGGAATGTGTCGGATATTTATTGGAAGAAAGTGTATAAAGGATGATCCATATAAAATATTTCCCCACTCTCCTCATACTGTATGTGTGTGGAGGAGACTGGTGAAATATGGAAGAAGGGGGACAGTGATGTAAACAAGAGTTGAATTGAATTGATGGAGAATTGAATGGCCTACATGCTATTCTCTATTTTTTCTCCAGAAGAGAAAGAGTGTCTATCGGAGGATCTTACAATTCACAGTCTGTCAAACGTTGTTTCCAAAAAAGCCTTCCTCACTCTTTTTTTTCCATCAGGAATTTTCTTTGAGTGGCTTGTAGACGTCCCATTTCATCTGTAATGCTATGTATATAGTACCGTTAAATGGGGTAATATCGGCCACTTTTTCCGAAATTTTGACTTTGACGGCCTGTAGTTTTTTAAAGAGTGAAAATAAGGGTTCTATTC
>WJFB01001700.1:0-23444 GCA_009870185.1 Pygmarrhopalites habei
TGATTTTTATTGATCATAGGTGCGTTATCACTTGCATTCCAATCCCTTTGTTTTGACCGGTCTCGACCGTCCGAGCGAGAGCGTCTTATCTAGAAATTCTAGATCGTAATCTAGATAGTACGCAAGAGGCATGCTGGGAACATTGCCGCAATCTTCCCATTTTTATCTTCCCTTTGAGGTTGCCCGTGAATAACCCTGTAAAGATCATTACAACTGCTAACTATTTCACACACACCCAAAAATATATCAGATGATCAGACTGTATCAGCAGATTTTGTTCGGATTAGATGGAAATTTTAAAAACTCCTACATATGTAGACCCTTCAACCATTTTGTACAAGTGAGGACCCCTTACCCTCAGTGTGTACTACACAGTGTAGAATAGGGATACCTCATCTCCTCATGATGTACAAAACATGATCTGCAGAGTTAAGGAGGAGGGAGTTGAGCGGAAAATGGTGAAATTTGTAATTCACCTGTTATTATTATTATGACTAAAATATTACAAAATTTTACAAGAAAATCGTACTGGTTGAGTACACTCAGCCCAAGTCCTTCTCTTCGTACTCACCTACACCTACGTCCTACCTGTAAGTGTAAGGTGAGTGTAAGGCTGTGTGTCTATCCCCACAACACAACATTATTAAGATCCCATTTTGGACAGTAACTCAACCTGAGCTGAGATTGAGTCGAGAAGTACAAATAATTTGTACACTTTTGAATGTACACACAACAAATTTTGAAGCACAGGCATACGCTTTACATACACATCAGAGTAATCACGTAATAAAGATTTGGTCAGACTACTGTAGTCAGTTCATAGATTGTGTAGAAGAGCATTATGTAAAAGAATCCAACACACAATTAAAGTATGTACCAGGAATGTACTATGGTGGGACAGTAAGTATGTAAAATATATATTAATCTCTGTGTAAGTTTTAATGTCCAAATATTTTAACGGGAAAATAATCTAGTACCTTTGAATTATTGAAATTGATTTTTATCAAATTTTGAAATCCTCATCTTCTGTGTACTGTGTACACGTCAGATTTTATGATGAGATGAAGAAATATAATAGATAATAAGTCTTGGTTCAATAACATCAAAAACTGGGTGTTAAAAAATTTTTTTTTTCCTTTTTGACACATGCTCGCTTAAAAGTATGGTGAATGAATTGTAAGACAGATTGAATCGGAGGATAATTCACACAAATTTTAGTACTATGTAGTACATGTTAATTACTTTGACAAAGTGTAATTATAATGCCCATATGTATCAATTTTGTTCAGTTGAAGAGTTTGTGATTGTAAAATATCGTCATCCTCCCCAGCTTTATTGTGTACAGAATCAATACACGATGGTATTTACGACTTTTTCCACCCTTTCATTCATAAATTCTTTATTGTGAGTGTGTACAATATTTTATTTATTATTTGTGTGTGCAAGGATTCATGTGGTCGTTAACTTGTCTTGTGAAAAAATTAATGTGCGTGTGCACTGTGCAGTATTTATTAAGATGTGATGTGATGCAGCAAGCCACCTAAATGCTTAAGCTTAATTGTCCTTGTAAACCACCGATTGAATGTAGTGCAAATAAAAAAACGTCCACCCTTCTGTTGCATTCCCATTCATGATTTTTATAGAAATCGTACAATAAAAAATGCAAGCAGAATTTATTCTACCATACAACTGGGATGTTCAGAATCTCTGAACACCCCTAAACTATTTATCATTAGACGGCCAAGTGTGACTATTTCAGTAGACTTTATTCAATTTATTACAAAAAGAGTTATTAAATATTAATAGTAGGGTAATATTTTGATTGTAAGATGGGACAATTTGAACGAGCAAAATAAATGTGTATTGTTTATTATTGTGTATTCTAAAATCACAAGCCAATTGGTAGTGTCAATGGAACCGAATGCAAAGAATTTGCATTATTTTGAAATCACACAGGCTGCAATGACATGATGAGGGGTCTAATATTTGTCTCTATTAATCGTGTCACTTGACAGTGACACGATTTGTGGTATGAGTGGCTTTGTAATCCATTTGTATGAATCTCATGCCGAGTCGTGATCTTTGATTCACCAAGACAAGAACTGTCATCACAAACGAGTTAAGGACAGGTTCAGTTAATCCTTTCAGTCTCTCTTTCATTCACTACACTTTGAGCTATCAAAGTAATCACATTAGAGTCAACAAAGAGTGTCAACAATGAGAAACGGAGTAATTGTCCTCCACTCTGCGGTGCAGTGGCTTTAACTTCTCCCAAAAGTTGCATCTAGTACAATCAGATTATGAGATGCACAGATTCAGTTTCATCTCTTATCATCTTGGGACTCTCTTTCCTCACCCTCGGTGTTCTTTTTGATACACCACATGACGCCATAGATGTAAAGAATAGATCTCGTCTGAAATAAAGTCACTAGAGTCAAGGCTACTTTAATGTGTGTATGTGTGTGAGAGAGAGTGCAACTGTTTCCCTCACAAAATTGCATCATTACAAAGACAACTCAATTAGATTTTTGAGATGGGGAGTAAAGTGCATCTTTGAAAAATGAGTAATTGTTAGACCTTAACATTTTCCTTCCCCAAATTTTATGTAATGAGACTGCAATAATCCACACACACACAAAGAGAGTGTGTGAGAGAGCGTGAAATGTCCAGTCTATAATTTATTCCGAGATTCACTAATTTATTACTATTTTCCTTTACGGGACTACTTACTGCAATGCCCATAATAATTTGCAATAGAAGAATACATTAGCAACAAAAAAGGTAGCCCTTGAAAAAGACAAAGACGCACACAGAAAAGTCACAAACAAATTAAACAAGAATTAACTCACGTTCATAAAAACATGTTTTTAGGAAAGGTTTTCATAGAAAATGATTATGAGTAAGTTTTGTAATAGAATCATCATTTTTGTTACAATTCAAAGGAGTAAAGGATTTTTCAGTGACGAGTAAGGACTGACACAAAAAATGATCATTGACATAAACGATCGAAATTTGACAAAAACCAACTACACAGCATTGACTATAGAGAGAAGAAGGTGAAGAATTTTTCATTATTTACTTACTTTGAAACAACAACGTAGGTATTATAAATGAGCTGAAAAATAGGATGATGACCATCAACAATAATAAATAACTGTGAAAAAAACGTTTGGCACAGTCAGGAGAGGGAAACCCCATTTTTAAACTGTAATGTTCTCATCGTGTAAGTAAATAAATATAATGACCTGTAAAGTGCAGGTATGGTGGTGACAAGCTCATGATTTTTAACAAGGTAAATATAACTAATGGTGTGTATAACTTATGGTAAAAACGAACCAAGTTAATCTTAATAGTTCACTTAACATGGAGACTCAATTGTATTGTATGACAATGAACAACTGGAGAAGGCGATTCTAGAATGCAAAATTTTAATACATACATTTAAACTAAAAATAGAGATGCACGATGCATTTGTCCGTTTTAGCTCAGCCAACATTTGTATTCACTAGTAAAATAACATTGTTGTGTCGTTGCACAAATTCATGATGATGTGCTGTGACTCTTGGTATTTGAATTCACTCACATTTTGTTGTCAAATTATGGTAAATAGTGGAGTTGTAGATGTATAATAATATGGAAAATTCAAAGTCACTCTAATAACCAGTAAAAGTATTCTTTCTGTTCCAACTCAGGACTCCTCTCAGCCTGAAATCAAAAGCTATTGTTAAAATGACACACACACAAACGTACTTTTGTTTGTGTGTAAGCTAAGTTCTCATCAATGAATACTCCTCTCACCCATTTGTAATATAATGACTTTTTCACTAGAAAAAATACAAGGGAGACTGGGGATAAATACATTTGGATTGTCTCGACCTACACACGTAATACATTTGCATATCGTTCACATTGAATTGATTGTTCATGTAAACAATGAATATTGACTTCTTTTTGCACAGGTATAACCATGGACTAAAACTCATTGAGGACTGAGTCAAAGGAATCACCCATTTTCCATGAGAAATTCAGAAGAAAAAAAAAGATATTCACTCCTGCACTCATGTACTTGTAATAAAAATCCCTTTAATATTTCTATCATGAATCTTGTCAGGATGTTGATTGGCCTGGGGACTACTCAGCGTGTGTGTTTGTGTGTGTCATTCAACACATTTAACGGGTTCTTGTTTCACTGTGTGGTGACCAGAGTGACATGATCGTGTGTGTTTACATTTTTCTCACACATCCCAACCTATTCCTACATTACAGACAATGTTGAGCTTTTATGTTTTTTTACTCACACACACGCACACACACGTGTCCTCCACACTACAATGACCTGACACCCTTCATTACTCATTTTGTCCTCTTCCCTCTCACTCTCTGTATTTACTCTGCCCTGTATTATCCAGCAAAACCTATTTAGTTTGAAGAGCGTGTGAGACGAGACCACTTTATTTTCTCTGAATGGTAACAATATAATTGCTCACATTAACATCATGGAACAACATCAAAAGACTCGGCACAAAAAAAGAGACAAATTATTTTTTACGATTCCAAAGATTTCTTCGCATAGTCTAGTCATTTTTTATTGTTGCTGTTGTCTATCTCTCTCTCTCTTTCTGTGTTGGAAATGGAAAGCTCTCACATTTGTCGACACATCACATATGTAATTTGTGTGTGTCTCTCTCTCCTCGTATCTGTCCTCAGTAACACACAATACATATCTTTTTTGCCCACAATTGAAGTTACATTACATTAGTTAGGGAGGACTGAGAGGCTCAATATTATTATCACCGTCAAAACAGGTAAATGAGACTTAATGAGAGAACTTCCATATGAATCAATTTGTAAGTAAAAAGTCAAAGCAAAAGAATGTGAGGAAAATATTTTTTTTACCTTTTATGTGCATGGAATGAGAGTTGTCAATACTGCCAATCAACTGTGTGTACAGTGACTTTTGTAAATATGTGGATTAGAGAGAGAGAGAGAAGAAGAATTTTTTTGAAGATTTCCGAGTATGTATAAAAAACAAGCACAAACAGAGAACATGTTGCAAGTCACCAAGTTCTTTTGATTGTTCTCTGTCAGCATCATTCTTTTGATTTTTTAAATGAAAAGTGACGGGAGGATACAGTTAATAATGAGATATGTACATTTTGTCCACGTCCCATTCCACTGAGCCAAACATATATTAAATTTTTGCTGAAGAAGCAACTCTCCTGTCTTCATGTCCTTTTATTTTCCAACTTGCCAATTTTCAGAGAAAAAAAGAAGATACTCATTGACTCTACTATGTATTTTATAGGCTGGTGTGTCAATGTGTGTGTGTGCCACACAAGTTGAACAAAACACACACTGTGCACAGACACAAAGTACTTTGGGAACAAGAAAGATAGGAAAAAACGGCTACTTCACAAACGAGTGTGACCCATGTAAAATAAATGTAAATAATAAAAATTTGTGAATTTATCATGGAAATTGGTCAGCTCCCCCTTCACGTTCAAGAGGGTCGGAATGAGAATTTTATTATCATCATCATTCTCTCATCCTACATTTGGACAAACACACACACACACAAACTCCTTTTGTTCTCCTGTAGGTACGATTTTTCTGGTTTCGTTTATGGAATCAAACCAAATAGCGTCATTGACCTCCGATTTCACATCCAAAGTTCACGACTGTGAACAGATCCAAATGATCATTATACTGCCACACAAACACACACAGTGGTGATTGTTGTGGTGGTGGTTGTCGTCCGTCGTGTGTCTAATCCAATGTAATGATATGATTTCATTCAGTCAAGAAGAGTGCAACTTTTCCGACAAGAGTCATCATCATGATCCTGTACCTGTATCTCTGTGAGAACTTGGGGAGATTGGAAATGAAATTGATAGTTGAAACATTTCATTTCCACTCTCCTCCTCCTCCTCCCCAAATGTACAATAGACATAAAAGTAAATATTTTGGGTTAAAGTTGAGTATCAATATGTCATTGGGTCATTCCTTTTTTTCCCATAACATAACATTCATCCTTCTTCATGTACCCTCCAAGCCATCATATCAAGAAAGTCCGTCGTTTTCCCTACAAGGGTTTTTCTCTCTTGCTATGTTCTTGTTTGAGAAAGAAAGTTCATTTGTTACCCCCTTTACTTTTTTTCTCACTTAAAATTCTCCCTCATCATTGTTAGTTTTTCATTGAATTTAACTAGATGATATAGGGTCATCCATCAGTTGATTTATGTATCCCCGTCTATACTTGAATAATTTAGAAAATTTTCAACAGTGCACAAAAACGTCTGGAATTTACATTTCTTTCGTACAAGACAGCGTACAACATGTACAAGTAGTAAATACTTGAGGAGGAGAAAGACTCTTTTTGAAAGAGGAGGATAGAACAACCACATTAGTCATAAGTACTATGCATGATGAATTGGGTGTTAGCAAGCAACCCCCCTGAGCTTGTTTTTCCCAATATTTACTTAAAAGATTTTTACATTTTTTCCTACATTTTTTTTCGTAGAAATCAAATTCCAAAAAATTAAAGTATTTTCTAACGAGAGTGAGTGTGTATGTGTGAAGTGTAAATGTTCCTTTTTCTATGTAATAAAAGTTCTCCTCATGTGTCATGTCGTACAAACAATTATATTCACAAACTTGATTCTTCTTATTCAAGTCAAAGCTAGTTCCGTCTTGTGAATTATATGAGGTGAAGAGTTGTTGTTTTCATTGCTGTTGTTGTTCCTTTCGTTAAATGAAAGGGTGAGGAAACGGAAATCAGGATGCAGATGAAGATAAAAAAATTTTTTTTTGACTTTTTCTGTCATAAACTTAACCATGTTTCAACTGGTTATAATGTAAATGAGAGAGTTTTGTGTGTGTGTTTAGTTTGTGAACAGTCGTACCTGATTACTACACGTGTACAATTTTCCTTTTTGTGATCACAAGACAGTTTCTGCACACACACACACGCATTGACTCCACACAAAATGGTTAGTCTAATTCTGTGATCAAAAAATGAATTGCAAATTACAATGCCGTGTGGACACAGCAACAACAACACTAGTAGGTAGTCTCAACTATTTTGGACTTGTATCAAAAAAGTGATGCGGAAGGTTCTATAGGAGAACAAGACAGTGCACAAGAACAATACAAAAATATCATGTGTGCAATATCGTTGCAATCTCCTCTTTGTCCACGGTTGGACGTACACTTTAATTTATCTGCTGTTGTTACATATTTAAGATTATGAGTTACACACACACACAAGACACAAAGATTTAGTTGAGTACTTTGTGACAGTCGTCTTGAGTGTATGTACTCACCTGTATGTTGGTACTGATTGGTGAGGAGGATGTGCAAAATTTTTGCAAGTCCATTTGAAATTACGTCAACACACGTCGATCATAATTTCAGATGCAGTAAACATTTATATAATAAACTTAATTGAGTTGGAGGCTCACTCTCGGAGTATTCAGATTTACTTTAAAATGTGTGATTTTTTGCTGCTATTCCTAATGATCATTACATTGAGGATCATAGACCATGATTCATAGTGTACACTTGTGTGTGTGAGAAAATCTAAACCATTGTCGAAGGAAGGGAATTGACCAAATTGTGTACAGCTGAAGGAAAATGAGAAAATGTACATCCTTTTTAGTGCGTCTCATTACTACCCTTCCAATGGAGTAGTTACTGCAGAATCTAATAATGGGCAATGCACAATAGTGCACTTGCACTTTTTTTAAAAAAAAATTAGAGATAAATAAGATCAAGATGAGATACGTACAAATTTGACTCAACCGGCGCATATAAAATAAAGGCAATTTGATTGCGACACCCGCACAATCATAATAATTTACACACCTTACAATGCTTTAATAAAAAAGACCCACCAACACATAAGTGAATGAGATTTACCATGCAGATTATTGTGAAAGCTCGTTACACCTATATTACAACTTGATTGAATCCGAATATCATATAAAATGATCATCTTCATTTTATTAACATTATATGCACTTGGAGTATAAAATTTGGTTGTAAAATGAACTGTGACATCATGCCAAATTACGATGAGATGAGCTAGAACCCAATTTGGATTTTTAAATTTTTATTTGTGAACGCTAGCTAATTAGACTACACATTTTGACAGATATATATATATATATATGTAACTGCGTGTGTCAACTGTAAACTCATGTTAGTATCCATTTGTTGAAAATATGAATGATCGACTTTGGGCCTTTGGTTGAAATTCCAGATTTCAACTCTGAAAAATGTACTGTGATATCCCCATTTCTTATATACAATTAAATTAATGATTTACTACGATTAATCAAAAGTCAATTTGAACTTTCAGTAATTATGTTGTTCTATGAGAGACAGAGACAGAGAGACAACATGAAAGTTTGGAGAGGAGTAATATGTTGTTGTTGTTGTTACTTTAAGAAAAGTGTTCAAGAGATAGGAAGAAGGCAAGTGGAAGTGGTTCTGCTACTCCTTTTAATTTGAACAAGGATAGGTTAATTAGATTTAGAGATTATTGTTGTTTTATTGCCGCTGCCCCTCTTTATTGCTACTGCTTTTTTCCATGTACATACGGTGTATGAAACTGACTCGTATCATATACGAGTCGTATGACAAATAATGGTAGAGGTGGTGTATCCACAACATAATTTTCTATCCTGTTACCAACCGTCCACAAGAAGTGTGATGAGACATCGCTGGGAGTGTAGAAGAATTTAATATTATGATTATATTAAATTTCCATTAAAAGCCCACACACAGAAGTTGTCGGTGTAGATTTTTCTTCATCAATTCATCTCTTTTTCTAACACTTTACAAGTACATAATACATTAAGACAACAACTTGCCTCTGAGCTTAAAAATCCAGCATCACTTGAAGGAATACAACATCAAGTTCAGTTACATGGCTCACAGTATCTCTAATAGCGAAAAAGAACGCATAGAAATTCAGACTGTATGTGCCTTAACATGCTACATAAATGTCAAATGTGAATGCCATGATGACACTCATTTTGTCTGTGTAGAGTAGGTAGTCCACATATTTTTGTGCGTTTTATGGTATACTGGCTCGTATAAAATGGTGACGGTGAAACATGCAAGGCAAATGATCGACTTATTTAATGTGTGCGTGTATTAGCTCATTTCACTACCAGTCTGAATTGCAAATTAAAATGACACTTGCTATTGTATCGAGTCAGTGTTAAATGTACAAAATGTTTGTTGTTCCCAATGTGAAGATTTGTTAGTAAATACACAACTTGCACACATACACACATTTACAACACGCAGTGTGTGTTATAGACCCTTTATTGCCTCAAAAATGTGCGTATTGTGAGTCGACTATTATTTAAGGTGGTTGTTTCAGGGGTTGAGGGTAAAGCAATACTTTAACATTGTTTCTTGATACCCCTGAAATAATTTGCTCATCTGTTGCGTACGAACAACCATTTCATGGTATTAATGTACAGAAGAGTGTGAATGTACACATCTGTACAGAGTAGTTAAAAAAGGTTATGGTATAGATTTATGAAAAAAAGATTCCTTTTCACCCTCCGTTTGTCACGATGCTCATTGCAGTTGAAAATTTGTAACAACAACATAAAGTCATTTCCCTTATTAGACCTTTGTACCAGGTTGTGTTCCACGTGGAGAGTGTAATATTTTTGAGAGAAGATCGTATGATCGTATGCGCATCAAATTGGAAAACGAATCCTTATCATCTAGTAAGAATAGGTAGTACACATTGCATTTCCTTAGCATAGAGATTCTAGTTCATGACGTATTTTCCCTTTAAATCTTGAGTACATACCGAGTCTGATAACCTAACATTATTTGAACTACTGGATTTAACTACAATTACCATTCATCCATTTAAATCAATGCGTGTTGTAGACTGCGACCGAGTTTACATTATGATCAACTGAATGGATATGAAATGTTTACGATAGTTAAGCTTATGACAAATTCAACTTTAATAATTTATCGTAATATTCATGTGTATACACCAAAAATATGAGCGATTAAATGAACAATCACATGTAAATTAAGTTAATCTCGTCGTTGCAAAAGTACACGATCTAACAACAAAAAAGTAATTCGTAAGGTATGGCATTTTAACACAAATAGAAACAAGAGATTCAACGAAACAACAAGAAAGTTTAGCGCTATACAGATTTGTTATGAATTCGTTACCAGTAATTAAACTATGAGTATATGAACATAGCTGCTGGAGATTCCTAATATTAACATGACTTAATTTCTCGTGAACCACTCATACACACACAAAATACACATAACTGGAAAACAATCACATACAAACAAGTATAAATGCTGGTGATCATACAATTGCAATACCCCTCAAATTCTGGTAACTTTGTTAGGCTGAGAGACTTACAAGAATTTGAGACAAAATTGCGAGATTGAAGTACTGAGGCACATACGATAGTTCGATAGTTATAGTTGACTTTGGGATGAGATTAATAAGTTGTGTAAATTAAGCGGAATTATTTTCATGCCTTCTTCCATTAATCCTTACATTAAGCCAGCCCTCTCATATGAGTATGATTTGTACTTGTATGGGGATGCGTATGGAGTCGGTTTTGCAGTTTTCCGGATTTTGAGAGACTTGGCATGATAGAAGAGAAGGGTTGAGGCGATGATTCCGTACAACTATATTATGCAAGATAGAAATATCATGTAGGTAGGAATAAAATTGGGTTTAAGACCCAATAATAATACTTATTAATACTTCATAATCGTAATCTTAGAATTGCTGATACTCACCTGAAGAAATACAAGAGTAATTATGGCACTGGCAAAAATATGTAGCTGTTCATAAATTTTGAACTGAATTTGGCCAAGGCATCCTTGTTTGTTCCACATGGAAGAATCTCCTCTGCCGCAATCTATTTTAATATACATTTTGATTGCAACTTGCACCATAAAGTAATCTTATTGAGCATAAGATATGGGGAGAATAGCTACTACATATTACGTCTGAGTAATACTTCTAATTATTTAAAATTTGTGTGGAGTGAAGGAGGGTCAGGAAGTTGATGTGTAGGGAAGCAAGCTGACGTAATTCAATCTTGGAGAATCAGTGCACACACACACTTTTCACTAAATAAGTATTTTTTAAAGTGATGAAAATAAGGCACCTAAAAGGCATTATATTTTTACATTGCTTACCAGTACTGTTTTGAGAAGGCAACTGACAACAAGAGTCGGGTACACGCCGCTCATTTGGCCAAACTGCTATGCCAAAATAGTCCTCTGGTCCGTCTACTCCACAGCATTGCAACTAAAAATGACACACAAGAATTATAGCAAAAATTGGTTGACACTTTATTATTAAATTTACAAACATTATAAACTAACTTGTTCCTGTACAAGATCCCACACAGGAGCAGAGGATCCATTAGGATGATACTGAGTCTTAAGCAAATCCAAAAGTTGATTTCTCATTGAAGCCTTCATGGGCTGACGATACACAATTGCAAAAACTGATATGATGAGTTGAAGGGATAGGATTAACACGACTGAAGCAAGATACTGTAATTTTGTATAAAAGTACCCATAATTAACACATCTTCTCAAATTCTGCAACATCTATCACGTAATGTGATTCACACTTTTATTTAGTGTAAGACTTACGCAAAGAAGAAGAGCACGAGAATTTATGAAGGCACCAAAGCAGCCAAGGAAGGATATGAATGTGACAAGTGACCCAAGGGTCACAAGAAGAATGCTAAACCCACGAAATTCTTTGTTGACGAGAAGTGAATCTTCTTTAGTCACATCTTGCAGTACTTCCATGCCAGTAGGATCCGTGGGGTCACTCTGATATAATAGCCAAATGCCAATTCCCAGTGTAGAAACTCCGCCAAGCTATATATGATATCATTCATTACAGTTTAAAAATGACTACATATAGTTTAAAATATTATTTTGCACATAAAACTTACCAAAGTAATAAAATTGAAGACAATCATCGAGGTCTGGACACAGCACATCCCTCCCCCATTCTTTCCTGGGGACTTGGCCATGTCTGTAAAGATGTTTGAGATTGCTGCTTGACCCTGTCGTGAGTATAATATAATATAGTTGTTAATATTCCATAAATAATGAAGTAGAAACTGAAGCCAAGCTAAAATTTTTTGCTAAAATTCATACTTTGAAAGATCTTAGTGTAGCATCCTTACTTCTAAGTTACCTCAATAACAGTCCAGTATCCAAGTACCCTAAAAAACGGTGGACTTCGTCACATCAACGTAATGGGGAATTAACGTGTATTTCACAGTGCCATTTACGTAATTGTGCAGAACAAGTTTTTGTCTAAAGTTTTTAGAATTGTTGTATAATGTTTAACACACATGTGTGTGTAAAGGAAGACTAAAGCTCCATCCAGGTACCCACGAGATTTGATTAGTAAGATTTTTTGCGAAATTTGGACAAAACACGCAATAATTGTTCTTTTGAGGACAATCTAAATAAAGGAATATCACCTGTTCCTTTATTTACTGTCAGGATGCACTCGTTATCAAAAGATTGTCGAATCTTGAGTGACAGCCAACTGAAGAAATTAAAAGATCATCGATATTCGTCTACCTCTTCTAGTTTACTTGACCCTTTTCTCCAACCGTACTGGAATTGGCTCGTACAACGGGTACCTTTATGGCTGGCCCCTAATCTAATTACGATTGTTGGTTTAGTCATTAATATTATTACTAGCCTTGTTTTGGTATATTATAGCCCTGACTGCAAACAGCAGGTATTAATACACATTTATATATCAGACATATGTGTGTAGATAAATATATACTAGTATGTATTTAACAGTATTTATTTACAATAATATATACTAAGTATGCATTATTGTTTACTTTAGTGATTGTCATCTGTTTGTTCGATCCTTCTAAAATAACATCTTTGTGCCCTTTTGTAGGTACCTAGATGGGCCTGTCTTTTATGTGCACTTGGGTTATTTATTTACCAAAGTCTTGATGCAATTGATGGAAAGCAGGCTAGGTAAAATAGGGTCTAATAACCTCATTATTGAAACATTTATTAATAACAGATTGTATTTCATATGAATATTTCATGAACATCAACTAGTCAATTGTTTTAGGTTGACGTTTTTAACGTCAAATTATAAATTGTACTGAATAATGTGACCAATTTGACGGATCTTCTTATTTGTGAACATTTTTCTCGGTTCGGAGTACAATCTGTAATTAATCAAATCAGTAATTAATTATATTTTAATTAATTCTATTGTTTTGTTTATTCACAGGCGCACTAATACTTCATCACCTCTTGGTGAACTCTTTGACCATGGCTGTGATTCCATTTCAACAGGTTCCACACACACTTCATGTTTATCTTCATATTTACCTTACTGTTTATAAATTTATTCTGACCCAATTATTATGTATTTGATTTTGTAGTCTTCGTGTCGGTAGCAGTCTGTGTATCCTGCAAGGTATTTATTTCTATATCAATATACGTTATATTCTGTCTTACTATGCATTCAACTATCTAATGACGTTTATTGTTTCTCTCCTTCAAGTTGGGATATTCTCCGCCCTTAATGTTTCTTCAGAGTTTTTGTGCTGTAACCCTTTTTTACTGCGCCCATTGGCAGACATACGTGTCTGGAACTTTGAGATTCGGGATGATTGATGTCACAGAGGCTCAAATGGGAATTATAGTTGTGCATATAATTTCTGGAATATTAGGCTGCGATTTCTGGACTCGTTCGGTATGTTCCCATCATAAAAATAAGTACAGAAATGTATATTTTGTGTATGTAACAATTATTTATTCATGTAAATTTTGTGACTCGGAGGAAACGTATAATATCAACCTGAAATTTATCCCTGAAAAAATTATACACAAAGAAATGTTATGGTTTAACACTTCTTGTGAATCTTGTAAATTATAAAGCAGTTATTTTTTTTAAAAAAAAATTATGTGTAGCTTTGACATGTATGTATATATACAAAAAAAATCATTTATATTATTATGTGACGTGGGTTCTAAATTATGACTTGTTGAAAAAAAATTCAAAAATATATATATTTAATACATTAATTGTTGGACACAGGAATTTCTAACGTTACCCTTGGGTGCACTTCCAACCGTGTTAGCACTTCCTTTGGGTGTGTGGTCCCTTATAGGGACCTTAAATGTAATTTGTACAGGAGGCGTAGGGAAGAACGGAAGTACTGTTGCTGTGAGTTTATTACATAATTCAAACCATCGTACTATCGATGTGATATTGGTGATGGTTTGGAATTGTACTAAATTTATTTTATTTGGCCAAAAGTATTTCAGTTTTTTCTACTAATTATTTTCTCTTGTGTATGTGTAGTTGACTTGAAAATCCTTATTAGTTTACCAAAAAAAGTAAAATTTTGCACAAGCTGCTAGGACTACTCACTGCTGCTAAAAATAGAGTAAAGAGTCCGTTTGCTTTGATACCCCTTTATAATATATATTTACCCAGTACAACTTTTTTTTGTGCCAAAATAATTTTATTGATCTTCAAAAAAAATTGACTTTGTGTAAATAATATTCAATTTATGCCAACCTGTATCATAGAGTGTGTTCGTTCATCCCTTTTTACTACCTTTCTTCAACTTATTTTCCCAATTTATCGTTTAATTTACAGTGACAAGAACATTTGGTTTGTGTACGACAACGACGATGACAACAATCTTATCGTTAGCTAGACAAACAACTACGTGCAAAATTTTATTGTCCATCAAAAATAACTGCTGCTGATTTACATTATTCAGATTTTTGATGATAATTACAACGAGAGATTCAGTTGGTGTTGAATGTGTTCCGAATTTCGATTGACTATTTTGACGAGTTTCTTTTGAATTTTCTTATTTTCTGTGCAGCTCATCGCTAGTCTAGGCCTGCCGATTTACATGGTATACGTAGGAATATTTCTTTCTGGAGCGATTCGAGCAATAATTACATCTTTTCAAACGATTTTGTATGAGGGTGTGTGCAAAAAAATCATGTTGTCAATTACAAATATATTTAATCATTATAAACGTGTTGTTTACAACTAGTCGTAGGTAATTGATGAATTTTTAAAAATTGATAACTGTCTCGCAAGTAAAAGAAATTAATTAACGCATTTTATGACGGTTAATAGGTGCAGGGAAAAATGGTTCTTCGGTGGCCGTAAGTTTTTCTTCCAAACACACACACACAATCAGCTGCCACAATAAATGAGCAATAAATGAAAAAGCTTTTTCAGTGGTGTCTCAACTTGTCCAAAAAATTGTAGCTAGTATTTTAAGCTAAAACAAATAGAGAAATCACTTCTCTAAAATAGTTGACCCGTTTCAGCCACTTTTTATAAAACACACGAATGTGTCAGTCCGTCACCCTCTAGATACTGTCAACAGGAAATTATTGTTGTTGTCCATGAATGTATATAATAATTATGAGCATATTTTATCTTGTGTATGTATATTATTTATGAAAGTATGTTGCTTTATTTTATACTCAGCAAATTACCAGCTTAAATTAGCTTGCTTAGCAGTTTTCCCATCTGCTTCAGTTGATATTTTGGTTTTTACAAAAAAAACCTATCTCAACTGTAGAAGATTTTTAGTTTTTTGCTTTTTTTCATTCATTTGTTGTTGAGCTTGATTTTTCGCCATCACACATAATTAATTACTTAATAAATTGTAATAATGTATTTTCTTTGTTCTTGGAATAATTAGTTGTATATGTTGTAGGGAACAAGCGTCCTTTCGCCAATTATTCCCTTCAGTTTGGTGCTACTACCAGCAATTAGTGAGTACAAGTACAATACATCATTTGAAATTTATACTAGACAATTTTTGTGAATTGAGATGATCAGTGAGTTTAATAATTCATATTGTTTTTTTAGTGATCGCTTGGAAAAGTGAAGAACATATATATGAAGAGAATCCAGCACTGTATGTAATGACGTTCGGATTAATCGCAGCCAAAGTTACAAATCGATTAGTGGTCGCACATATGACAAAAAGTGAAATGGACTATTTTGACACAGCGCTGTTAGGGCCAGGGGTACTCATGTTGAATCAATATTTCAATTGCATCCTTCCTGAAAGGTATCTCCTTTGGCTTAGTGCTATTTGGGCTACTTTTGAGCTTTGGAGATATAGTAGTAGAGTTTGTGTTGAGATTTGTGAGTCATTGGACATATATTTATTTAAGATTAATCAGTCTTCTAATAGTAAGGTAAAAACAGCAAAGAATCTACATTAATCTTGATTTTTCATTTATGATCCATGTGTTCAATTTTAAGCAATGCACATAGTACCTTGTTTGCTAGCAGCACTCTCGTATCTCTGTATGTTTTTGTCATTTGAAATCAATGTGTCGTTTTTAGTAAGAAGATTATATATTATATTATATAAGTATATCCATACCCTGTACTCTTTAATTATTGTTGTTGTTATGCTAGCACTCATTAATACTCTTTCATTTTGGATTGTTCTTCAATTGAACATGAACATGGACATGATATACCATTTTAAAGATTTGTCCAGATGTTGCTGGATATTCTATCATTTTGATGAATAAGATTAATGAATACATTGTCAGCTCACAGCCATTGCAAGCTAAAATTCATGAGTCTGATTTATTTATATATATGAAATGTGTGTATGTATAAAATTTCAGATAAAACATATAAAACTACAAATAAATAAATGATTTTTAAAATCTTGGCATTTAAAATCTTTGAAGATATATAATATATTTCTGTGATGTGTCTTTCGGTGAAGTCGTTGTTGTGCTGGAAGTAGCTCCCAAAATAAATGTTTCGTAATAATACAGTATGTAGTAGATACTAATAATAAAAAAAGAAAATTATATTATTACACACAGTTATGACCATGCATATATTTATTTTACACTTATTCCTATTATGCGGGTAAAATGAATTCCCTTTTAATGGGTAGTTCGGAAAGAGACAGGGAGAGGGTAAAATTGGATTTTGTGACTGTGGGTAATACCCACTGGGTATCGGACCATGGACTCTATGGATTTAGATTGGGATAAAACCCCGTCATAAAAATTACCTGGAGAGAGTTAGAGACATCCTTAAGGGAACCTTTTCTCCTCCACACGCAACACGTACAATCTTTTATTATTAATAATCTAATAAAATGATTACATTTTGTGGTTTTGCCAAGCCGTTAAAGATCCCAAGTATCAATCTGCAACTCTGCATAAAAAAGTGGGACTACAAGTACCCTCTCAAATAGTTCCTATTCCTTTCACCCGTACACAAACACAGGCACACGCACACACACATGACTATTTTAGGACTATTGCCAGCAGTAGTCATTTAATGTGTGTTTGTGTCGGTACATAACACTAAGTACTTGGAATAATGTTGATCATAAAGTTTTCACAGAACAATTCCCCTTTCCCCATAAGACTACTTACAAACTTGGGAGTAGCACCTGAATGTGTGAGAGAGAGTCTAAATTTAATTATTTGTACAACATGTATTTCTATCCTATAATAATAGGTATTATGGAGTTGTCTCCCATTTTCGGAGTGAGAAAATACCATAAAGTACCAAGTTTAAATTAAATGGATTATGGAATTTCCAGATTATTATGTCTTGCCCAGTTGTAATAAGTAGGAGTTCTGGAGTGAAAGTAAAATTAAGACACTTTGTATAGTTTTACAAGAGTTTGAACAGGACTTACTGTATGTTTTACTGCGTAGAGTATATCAATCACCTTGAACGAATTAATACCTTGTAGGCAAAATAATTATATACAAGTGTACTAGGTACAGGCTATAGGGGTGGTTTGTGAGTGAGTGATGTGAAGCAATTGGATGATTCGTGTGGCTGCATTTTACCAAATTCATTGATTGTATTTCAGAATGACACTCGAGAGTCAGTCAGTTGAACGTGCATCTGTGGGGATGGGATGTGTGTGTGTGTACCTACCTAACATTGTTCCCAGTTGTGTGTATTTAGTATTTTGTAGATTGGAATGAATAAGTAAGGCATAATAAGGCAAACTCCCTCGATGATACTCAAATAAGTGGTACATTATTCAGTGGAGGATGATGATGAGGCGATGAATTGCATGGGTAGAGAATACCACAAGAGCGTGTGTGTGTTCTAGTACTCATTTCTGTGTGTGTGTGTATGTAAGTTACATCAGTGTAGAGTTTCCACAATATATTATTGTGGAAAGAGAGAGACTTGGATGTTGGCTCTCTTCGTCATCTCATTGGATGTACGCATCAGTTGCAGTTGACGGTGGAAGGCAATTGTCCTACTTTCCGGTGCTTTTATCGATTTGGTCCCCTCCTTGCCTCCTTTCTCCTCCCTCTTCCCCTCTCTCTCTCTCCCTCTCCCACACACACCCAACAACCGAAGGGAAGGGGCCACATGGAGAATTGAGTTTTTTAGTCCGCGCTGGAGAAGCATTCCAGAGTTTGCTTCAGAATTGATCGCCAGTGTAAAGCATGGCATCAATGGTGAAAGTTCCATAGTGTTTGGCACACTTTCCCTCTCTCTTTCTCTCTCATCATGGCCTTCTGGGTTGAACATCGAAATTGTGCAAAATCTCTCTCACTCCAACCACCACATCACGTAAGTGAAAAAACCTTTCATTTCATACATTTTTTTCTTGTCATTTTTTTGTTTTCCTCCAATGTCAAGGTAATTTCATTGGTAAAAGGGTTCATAAGTAGGTTAAAATTAATTTTGGAGTGCACCCAGAATTTCATGAATTTATATGTATACCTAGCAAGATTATACGTTTAATAGATATATAAAATGGATGTCTTAGAAGAGAAAAATATTTCTACAGAAAATTTATATAGGAAGAGAACTATTTTATGACATTTTTTCCATTGATTTTCATTTGACCAGAATTCCATACAGATTGATATCTATATATAAATTTAGTATGTATCTGCCCCTTTTTCAAGGATACAAAGATTACATTTGTACAGCATGAAAGACAGAAGTACAATAGAATTTTCTCATGATGAGATGAGTCAAAGTGTGTGAGTGAATGACGTAGGAAGAGGAGAAAAAGATGTTGAATGGTGGGAGGTGTGAGATGGTTTCTACCAATCTTCTTGATGGGGGACTCTGTTATCTCAAAAAAATGAGTTTTAACATTGACCGAGCTACAAAGGTTTCTACTTTGACTCCACTGTCGTCAAAGTCACTCCGTGTCAACATTTTTTTTTCTCTTCTTGTCTCTTTTTTGGAACTACATGGGTCTGGGGCTAATAGACTGAGCAATGGGGAGACTTTAGTCATGATAAACGTCTCTTGTTAATTACATTTTGTGTGTGTGTATGTGTGGGATTGTTCCAGTCATCATTAAATATCGCATGTTGGGCAGTCACTTCACACACACAATGTCCAAAATAAATTGTAACTACGTGGGTGTGGAGGGAGCAGGGACTAGGGAAAAAATAATTACTACCAAGTATTCTACAATCCTCGTGTGTGTGTGTGTCCCAATCCAATCCTCTGGTGTTGTATCAGCAAATACACCACACACATACACGGAATGACTGAAGGGAATGGTGGGATTCAAGAGCTCTAAATCATAAAGTACAGTATGTAGGATGAAATGTAATAATATCGAGACTGTGTCATGTGTACTAGACATGTCATAATTATGGCAGTTTAAATGATTACCCATACTCAAGAGTTGAGGCTGGGAGAGACAAGACAAGAGAAAACCGCAAGAATAGATAGACTTGGTGTGTGGTATGTATTTGTGTGTGTGTGTAGATTCGTCCGTTTTCCTTGAGGCTTGCACATAGCATCCAGTATGTATAATGAATATATTATTCCACATTAGATGTGTGTGCAAATTATTTAATACTGAGTGTAGTACTGGTTGTTGGTTTGGTTGTTGTCTGATGGTGGTCAAGGGGAAGGTTAGATAAGCTCTCTCTCTCTCTCTGAGGAAGAGGAGGGAGGGAGGGAGTCTGATATTATAATATTATTGAACAGCCAGACAGTCATGAGCAATGGGAGTTAGCCTTCTAGTTGTGACATTTTGTGGAATAAAGCAAAGAAATGTTGTCGTAATAGAAAGGAAGAAGGATGGTGTATATTGGGAGGTGTGTGTATGTCCATGGAAAAAGAATAGTGGAGGAGGAGGAGGAGGGAGAAAAGATTTAGTAGTAGCGTCGTAGGGAGTCAGGCAGGACTCAGGAATAGACAGACAGGAGTGGGGAGGACGTAGGACATACACAGACACATACACACACACATGGTAAGGGAAAGTGAGGGGAGGGGAGGGAAGGAGGTGGAGGGAAAGGAGTTGGCCCATCACTTTGAGTTGAGCGAAAATGGAAGCGAGTCTCTTATTGATCCGATGCGCGAAAAACTTGGGTTATCCGGAAGACGAAACTTTGTTCAGCTGCTGTTCTCTCGCCAGTATCATTTCCAATGTTGCTGATGCAAGAGGGAAAAGTCCACGCAACACTTTCTACTCCTCTTTCTCCTCTCTCTTCATCATAGTCACACCACAGTTGAGGATAAAATAAATAGGTGTACATTTTTCTTTCCCTTTTGTCTCGACTCGGTGGTTGGTGGTCGTGGATTACGCATCGTCAATTTGTACTCCCAACACACACTCACACTCACTACATCTCTCCTTCTATTCTCTCTCTTTATTAAGTGTCAAACTACGGAAGATGTACCAACAACAATTTGGGGTACTCAATGAGTGAAAATAAGTGGATCTGCCCTCGTTTGGCCGATTATCTTGTGATAGTGGGGTCGAGAAGTCCTCATCATTCCAGTATTCAACCACCCGAACTTCTTCGACGGTATCCCATCGAAGATCACAAGGTAAACACACACTTTTGTAATTAAACATTGTAGTAACTTTTATCTGAATTTATTTATGAGTTTGGTGCTCAATTCACAATGTGAATTATTCACTTGTCCGAATTCTTTTCTGCGCAAATTTTTTTTGAACGAAAAAATGTCAGTGATATTTAAAATTTGTTATTGTGAATTGAAATTGCGTCTACTCGTGACTATTTATTCGAAAAGATAAATTAGTTGAAATAATTGTGTGTACGTTTATACAGGACTTTCCTTTACCTTTGGATGTTGTCTATTTCTGTCAACCTGAAGGTAAATCTTTTATTTAATTGTGAAAATTTTAATTTGTGAAGACTCTTCAAGTCCTTAGCTATTAAAGAGGAGAAGGGTACTAAAGAGGAGAGTGGAAAACAAAGAGCTAATTTTGTCTATTATTTCAATTTGAAGGATGTGTTTCAGCCGGGCCAAAAAGACCTGCACTACGAGATGCTGTCTCTTTTGTTTTCACCTTGACTGACAAAGACTCAGGTTGGTAAACTTTCCTTTCCCTTTCTACTCCCTTGTCTTCTCTCTTTGTTCCCATTTGATATACCCTTGGAAGTCTCGTCGTATTAACTCTCAAGGTTCCTCTCCTTTGGGAACAATGGGGAAAAGTTTACCTCAAATCTTCCACCTTTTGTTATATTATATCAATTATTCAACTTTTCGCAGTCCTCTATTGTAGTAATACTATATATTCCATTCATACAGAAAAAACGCATACACATACTAGTATACAAGTATGTAGGACACAACTTTTAGTTCACTCGTAATGTGAAGTAAAGTGTTCTTCTAGTCAAGACATTTTTGAAATGCCTCCTTTTGAAAGTAGACCAAAAACTTGGATCAATATTTTCAAAAAAGAGAGAAAACTTTCTTCATTCATACAATACACGAATAAAAGTTGGGTGTGCGTGTGTGTGGTTCAACTAACTGGAGAAAAAAGTGAGTGGACTAAGCACTCTTTATACTTTTTCAAAACCCATTCAACAAATAATTGTTGAAAAAACTTGAGAATCCTCTTGGGTCTCATTTGAAATTTCTCGCACGGACATTCTGAAAGTACAAGAAATGGGCTTTTTATTTGTTTGAACAATTTACTCTTCACAAGAGTCATTTTTTACTCTTGACAGTGACTTAGTACTTGCCCACACACACTCGTACACACACAATTGACGTCCAACTATTACATACGCAAATGGAGTAATCAACTATACGTCATCATCATCCCGTGAAGGAAAATATGACAAGGGAAGGATCCGGGTGAAAAGATTGATACCATTTAGATTGCATGACCTTTTGAGTGAATCGTAAATGGGATGTGTGTGTGTGTGGAATGAAACAGAAGGTTTACGACAATACCCTCCTTTACTGGTTCGTCAGAGACGTTTTAATACGAATAAGTTCGTATTAAATTAGCTCCTCTTTCTCTCTCTCACACACACATTCCAAACACAATGGAAGAGGGAACTGGGCATGGACGTGCTTCTTAGTAAAGAGGTTGAACGAGTTATTCGAGGATAATTTGATATGTGGAGGAGACTACATGCACACATGCGATATATTATATAGAAAACGATTCCTCAAGAGAGAGAGAGAGAAAGCTGGGTACACTGTCCACACATTTCTTCCTCATCAGATTTAGACATTATAAATACATCTCGGTGGACCCTCGTCAAGGTCCAGTTTCCTTGGCTCTAAATAAATAAAGAAGATGAACTCCTTTTCCCAATTATGATGAACTGTTAGGGAATAATTTAAGATGAATGTGAGTGCTATATCAATTTGTGTCCGAATATCGTGTCAGTTTTCTCCTCTCAATCTGATTAATATTTAAGCTGGTGTTAGGGAATAATTTGTGAGTCCTCCACGGATTCGTACAAACCTGAGAGAGATGGATGAGAAGGAAGGAGTTGGAACAGATTATTAGATTAGAATCATTACAGAATGGTTTTCATACCTACATCTTGACTAACCGTCAAGATGATGTACATGTACACAAGAGTATATGTGTATTTCTGAATTTTTTTTATTGATTCAAAAAATATATGCGTGCCTTTCTCTCTGTGTGTGTGTGTGTGTAGGCAAGACCAGATATGGAGTGTGTCTCAACTTTTACCGGAGTACGGAGAGTACGGAGCGCCTTTCTCCAAGTAGCAGTAAGAAGAAAGATTCGGGTTCTAGTTCCAATGTTCGGAGGCAGTCGTGGAGAAAATCATTGGAGAAAAGTTCTGATTCCGCTTTCTCAAGGTATAAACCTTTCTTTCATTTATTGAGAAATTATTATTTCATATTATTTTATTAAGCGTTCCTCACTGTCACCTTTCCTATAGCCTTTCTCCAATTCTTGTCGATGCATTCATACCGTGTATAGATTTAATGAGTGTACGAATTAACCCCTCTTTTCTCCCTCACAAGTTTACCCCCTTCTCTCTCCTTTTTTATGTCAGAAAACAAGGAATGATAATGAAGGTCTCAAATAAATAATTCAACTCTCGCTTTCACATGTCCAACTCTCACGTCCCGC
>WJFB01001701.1:0-27380 GCA_009870185.1 Pygmarrhopalites habei
AGACTCGGATGGTTCTGTGAAGAAAAAAGAGGGGAAAAATTTTTGACGATGACAAAAGATAAAATGGTGAATTGACGATGACGACAACAACGTTCCTAACTGTCACAGTTTTTTCAGACTGTTGCAAAATTGTAGATACTATATTACTGCTTGTGTGTGTGTCTGTGTGTGTGTGGATGATGGTGGAGGCTAACATTTTGATGGAGCTCCACAGTAATATTTGATAAAGTGTGTGATGGAGAGAGAGAGACTTTACGGCCGTTTTTCTCTCATATATTTTTTAAATATTTGACGTGGAGGTGGAGATATAGAGATTGATTGGAGAGAGGGAAGGATGAGCCGACCAGAGACACACACACACACAGAAGGAGTGTGTGTGCAGTGTACATATAAAACATTTAGAGAGAGAGGGTTTGTATAGAAGTAGAACAAATACGTCAGACAGAATGTGTCATGTCGTGGATGAGAGAGAAGGTGAATATTTAATTATTTAAATAATGGGTGGCTTTTTTGATATTGTCGATTGATAGACAATGACAATGTGTGTGTGTGTGTGGGGCTGTGAAAGAATTTTTGCGTCGATGAATGAAGCTGGACGTATAAAATACTCAAGACTCAAGACTTGTCTCTCCCCCTCCTCTCAACTTAGCGTTATTGTATTGAATACACAGACAGAGAGGCTTTTATGAATGATTGACTGACTTTCTAGCGTAACTCCGATTCCTATCACGATATTTCTCTCTCTCTCTGTCCCTCTCTGTCCAGAGCCGTTTTCCTCAGCGACTTTTTTTTTTGACACGGACACTTTGAAAATGGCCGGGGCTGGTCATCCCATTTTTTTTGATCCAGCCTTAGCCTTCCCCTTTATAAATATACTCAAGATAATTTCCTTGCTGATTTAGACAGGGTAGAAATTTTCGTGGGGGTGATTGTCATGTCACTCTTTTTTTGTTTTCCTGCTTAAATAGTCATCAGGAGGATTGGCAATGGCTTGATCCGTGTGTAGGTTTTTAAAAAAAGAGTTTTTGACAAGTTTCAGGATGGACGGGATGTAGTGTCAGTTGTACTGCGTGACATATGCGGGCACCAACACCATCAAACTTTTTTCTCTCTTTCTCTCTCTCTTTCTCTGTACAGGAAAAACAAACACGTTTTGATCATTAACGATTATTGGAAATGGGCGGGGGACGGGGGGGGTTCCAGAGACCGAGAGAGAGAGAAAAGAGAGTCGAGGGGAAAGAGACATGTGTGTTCAAAAACTACACATAGTCATTCTACTGAAAATTGTCATTTTATTTTCTTTCTCTCTGTTTTGTAAAAACTATCTCCGGGAGTCGTGACTTCAGTCCCAAGATGCATGTCTTGTTTAACTTTGATTATCCGCCTTTCCCCTCCCCCTCCCTGGCTGTACCTCCGTCCATTGGATTTTTTTCTGGACATTCTAATATTGTTAACTGGATTTCCAAAGTTCATTTATTATTGACGCCGTTTGTTTTTTCCTCTAGTGGAGTCCACCAATGCGCAGTCATAATACATTCCATCTCCAATGGATTTTTAAATCGTCGTGCACTCCTTTTAAATTCCTTTTTTAAACAGTAACAGGGAGTACTAAATAAATGGATCATGGGCTCTGGATTCTGATCCGACAACAAAGACAAGGGATATTTAAGTCGGCGTTTTTATTCCCAAAAACATTTATAAAACACACACACACACTCTCTCTCTCTGGCAGCCAGAGTCTGGCTGGATTTGAAAAGATGGAGAATTTTGAAAAGTGCAGAGGATAAAAATGTAAATGTCAAACCTGCATTTTGGAAAAGAAATTGAGAGTTTTTTTATTCTCCGTTCGTCCGACAAGTTGAATCAATAATTTAATATTGATTTGATGAGGGGGTTTCACCGTCCAGGTTTTTAAGTATTTTTTTGAAATTGCAATTTTCCACGACGATCCAATTCATGATGGCCCATTTTATTGGGTCGGTGCGTTAAATTTTTCTTTAAATTTGAGTGCACAACTACTAAAGAGACGACGTATAGGATAGCATAGTATTTGTACACGACACATTGACTCATCCTAAGACATAGGATTGGCCTGCAAAACACACACACACAGACAGGAAGGAATGAAATGGAGGTAGATATTATGTAGTGAGGGAAATTGTACGGCATTTAACTATGGTTCTGTCGTGGACTTAAATACAATTTTTCAGAAAGTTTCCTCTTCACATTTATCACGAATGCATGGTAATAATGATTGTTGTCCTTATGTATTGTGGACGGAGTATGTAGACGGAGAGAGAGAGTGGGAGAAAAGGACTTGTGCAGAATAATTTGGATCATGTTAAAAAAGGAATTATTGTATTAGATTCTCCTCGTTAAACAATCGAGAGACTCCCCCCTTCCCCTCCTGTCTTCCGTCTGTGTCTTGGACTTTTGGGGAGGCAGACAAATTAGCCCAGCATTTATTATTATTGGTAATCGTGTCCGTGGAGTAGGAAAGTTATTTGGCTGTGAGGAATAATATGGACTGGAATATTATATGAAAGTATGCTAATAGCCCTTCAGGATTTAATAGCAGCACACAGCACAAAGTATGGACATGGGGGAGTCATCATGTCGGATTATTTCTCTGTATATTGTATACGGCTATTTGTACATTATTCCCAAATTACTACTTGTTGTTGTTGTTGTATACGTGTGTGTGTATTAAGTTACGTCTGGCGAGGAGGAGACGGGAGGTAGGCTCAAGTCAAGTGGAGGCTTTTTCCAGCAAGAACAACTCTCGAAGAAGCTTGCTGTGTGTGTGTGTGTCTGTATTCTGTGAGAGAGAGTGTGTGTGCATGAGTTGGATTTGCAGGGAAGAGGCACGGGTTCAAAATGATACAACAGTGGAATGGCTGAACATTTTTTGATCCAGGATTAAGATAAGATTAGTCTCATCTCTCTCTCTCTCTGCATACACACGAATCCTAGCTCACTCTCTGTGTACACTGCGTGTGTGTGTGTGAAGGCTTGAGTCCAATGTAGTGGAAGGAGGAAGACATGTAGCCTTTTTTAACGATCGTCTTCGTCTTGGGACTCTTCTATATTCATTTCCTTTTCTATTTTCCCCCTCTCTTTCGTCTGCCAGGAAGAAACAGGGGTTTCTTCGGTGTTTCCCTCCACCGTGTGTGTGTGGAGGGGGAAAGAGAGGGGAAAAAGAGTTGACTTTGATGAGTACACTTTTCCAAAAAGAAATATCAACTTTGTCTATATGGTAATTAAAAAAGGATTTTTTTTCTCAAAAATTTTACACTCTTTCTCTTGAGTGGGTTGGCAAAAGTATTCCTCCTTCTAAATATGTCATAGAGTGGAAGGGGGATGCCAAATTTTTTTGTTTACACTCACGAGACAATGTGTCAGTCCATACTTTACAGCAAGAAAGAGAGAGAGAGAGAAAGGATTTCACCTTTCCCTCATATTTTTGACACGCGGAGTACTCAGTCTCAAAAATCAGATTAGAAACAGTTGAATGGAGTGTGCCAAAAAAATTTGTACATTTTTAGAAATTTTGTGGTTTACAAAAAAACTAATTTACAAATCGAAGATTCCTTCCCGAATGAAATGAAAAACATTTTGCATAAATGTTCAATCGTATTTTTGCACACACACGCAGGGAGGAAAGACTATTATAATTTTATCTCCCTCCATATTTTCGCAAGTTGGGAAGTTGTACATTATTCTGAAAAAAGTTGTACTATTTTAATTGCAAAGTATTTATGCTAATTAAAATGTTTTTGGTCTGACAAGAAAAGACTAGGAAATTTGATCGAGTATATTTTTGTACGAGAGAGAGAGAGAGAGGGAAAAAAAGAAGAGTTGTACAATTTACAGGGAATACGTATAAGAAAATGTGTGTATGATAATGCGGCTTATGTTTTGACGGTGGCGGAACGTGCTCACCTTGTTTTGCTCTATTGCTATCAAATGAAATGAACAAGACGTAGCGGAACGTTGTTTTTCCCCCTCTCCCTCCTCCGTGTGTGTGTATGTGTGTGTGTGTAAGAGAGAGAGAGAGACAGCCAGTAGCATTGGGATTCTAGTTTTTTCTTACGCATCCATAAGTTTTATCTGTAAATGTAAATAGAATAATATGATATGTAACGTTGACTATATACTACACAGTGTGTAGTACACACATAGTAGATATGAGACGTGAGGGTCCTCGCAAAGAATATTTAAGCCACTCTCTTTCTCTCTCTCTTACTTCGCACTCGTTTGTTATTACTGTGAAAAGACTGTGGAAAAATAGTTTGACGCAAACATAAGTCAAACTTCTTTTTGAAGCTGCTCCGTCTTGCCTCGTACGTTACGTCCTCCTCTCTCTCCACATACATACTACATATCGCAACCCTTTGACTCCTTGGCTTCAGCCTTATGATTATAATATCCATGGGCATGGGAGGAGGAGGAGGAGGAGGAGGTATTTCCAGTGGAGCGTGGAGAAACATGTAACTTTATTACAAATTTTTCGAGGGACTGGAGAGTGAGTGTTTGTGTGTTTGGGAACAGGAACTACAGTGATCGACTCACTCACTGCAAAACTCATGGCGGCTCATGACTGCATATACACAGAACAGAAATCTCCTCTCTCTCTACTAGAGAGTCTCTAGCCACATCAGCATAAAGTATAGAGGTAGTATTTGAACGTGTGTGTGTGCATTGCCATTTGCCATTTGTTTGGCATGAGTGGCAGGCTCTCTCCACTTCCACACACAAGAAATACACACACTAGTATTTTCAAATGTTCCCCCCTCTCTCAATATAGCAATAGGCTATAGCCAATTCCTATAGGAGAAACCCTGTGACTGGGGCTGTGTGTGTGTGTGTGTGTGTGGGAGAGAAGGTTGGGAGGGTATTTTGCCAAAATGTGAAGAATGTAGAGTATAGAAAATCCGGGGCCAGCTGGCCACAAACTAAATCCACCAAAAATCCAAATCCATAAAATAAAGTCAATGCCAGAATGGCACCAACATTTCCCTCCTCTCTCTCTCTCTCACACATACACTGTGTACTGTGCAGTACGAAGTTCCGGAATTGTGTTTTCGCATTTTGTTCTCAAGTTTGAGAGACGTGCAAAAAATTAAGAAGGATTTTACTAATTGTTGAGAAGAGAGAGGGAGAGAGGCGAAAAGGAAATAATGCTGTAAAATAAAAATTTAGAGGACAATTGAAGAGGGGGGAGGATGGACAAAGTAAAAGTTGCAAAGTGTATAATTTTGTCGTGTTTTTTTGCATCACACACTTTTGGGATGATGGTACGTGTGTGTGTGTGCGGGTGTGTGTGAGAAATAAAAGTTGCATGCGTACTCGTCATGAAATCCTCATTGTCCTCACACATCAACTAATAATATCTAGTTTGCTCTTGTTTTTGTTTTTCAAAAAAAAAAAATGTTTACAATCCTCTCGAGAACACACACACGGAGAAGGATTAGGAAGTCAGAGAGAGAGCAGGGCATGCCATTTCATCATTAATGAAATGAATATTGAATGGAAGTGTACATATTATCCGGAATTGTACTCTGGGTATTCAGAACGACATTTTAATGACAGATCTTTAAACTGGAATTGTTCCATATTTCGAAAAAATGGAGTGTGGAGGGTCTTCTCAAAATTTAGTGTCTCTTCCCTCCGTCCAGTAGTCTGTAAATTGTGATGGAATTTTTTGACCTCTCCTGCCCTCCAGATAGAAGAGTATCAAATTGTCAACTACCGACCGTAGACTGTAGAGACAGAGAAATGTTTGTGTGGGGACATGACAGGAACTTTCACCCGCTGGGATTTACGATCTGTGATTACTCTCGACTCGGGAGAAATTAGTGTAGTAGAGTAAAAGAGTAAGGCACATTCTGTTTGTTGTGGTGTGTGTGTGTGTGTGTGACAGGGAGTGAATTGTAGGACCACAAGAATGAGGGCTTGGCTCCACAAGAGTCAAAATTCTTTCTGTAGTATCAGCATCTCTGTGTCTACATTCTACATGCAAATTTAAATGATGGGACATGTAAGTCGAGGCCACACCTCTTCCCATCTACCTCTCTTACACTTCCCTCATATAAGACACACACACGAGATGACCAACTCCGACTTTTTGTCTCCCCCTCATATTTATCCGTCGAGGATGATGTGGAGAGAGGAGTGATTGCCAATCTATTTTGTCGTAGGGAGAGCTGAACAATTGAAATGTCTTTCTTTGACTGTTCGATTCCAAGTGAAGAAAATATATTGGCTGTGTATCATAAATCTTAACTGAGAATTGTGGCCCATATTTTGTGTAGCCTTGAATGAAGTATGGTGTAAAATAATTATGGATTACAAGTAAATGAGTTGGAATAAATACGTGGATTGATGTCAGGAGGAAGGAGGAG
The DNA here is from genome assembly GCA_009870185.1 of Pygmarrhopalites habei. Taxonomy (NCBI): domain Eukaryota; kingdom Metazoa; phylum Arthropoda; class Collembola; order Symphypleona; family Arrhopalitidae; genus Pygmarrhopalites; species Pygmarrhopalites habei. The sequence goes on from WJFB01001701.1 coordinate 6,405, forward strand.
GTAGATATGTTGCACTGTTGTTTTTCTTGTGTGCGTACAGACGTGTGTGTGTGTGTAGATACCTGACATGCAATGTCTGACTTGGAGAGAAAGAGAAGGACAGTATTTTCTCAGACTGCGTTTTTCACATTGTGCATTGCATTGATAGGCGGGACAGACGACTCGACTGAGTGCTGCACATATTCAGGATTTAAGTAAATATGCAGAGGTGTGGGAGGAGGAGTTAAATAGAGCGTTAAATACAATTATGGTTTGATTCCACCCTTCTCCCTTGTTGTTGTTGTTGTGGATATTTATACGGAGATATAATGATAGATTTCTAAATATCTCATAATTGGATGCTGTGTCGTCCCTTTTTAGCCATAATTAAGTAGCCTGTGAAAATTGGATTATTATTAGATTAGCAGACGTACTACACAGCAGAGACACACACACACTGCGTGTGTGTATTTTCGTAGAGTTGGGGACTTGGTAGAAGGACTATGAAAATATCTAATTAAAACTGACTCGACTAGTGTGTGTTTGGCTAATAATTAATTTATTACGCACACTACACTAAATACACTCGTCCTCCTTGTCTCCCGGGTTTGACTTGACTTGGGACGGGAGTCTCGGGGAGATAAGACTGCACTATCGATTTCGACATCATGAATATTTATTCCATTCACCATTCATAGTAAAATTAGTTATCACTCTTTGTGGACTGGAAAATTGTTTTGAAAATTAATGGACGGATTATTTGTACTATGCATTTTTACAAGTAGGACAAGTTTTGAAGGGGATTGCGTGTGTGTGGATGCTATAGTTTTGGTCATCATGAATTCGGCCGGATGTGACATGATGCAATGAAGATGAGGTCACTCGTCTCTGTCCATATGAAAGTCTGTCAAAAAGAGGAATAGGAAAAAAGGATTTAAAAAATTATGCGTGTGCTCTCTCTCTCGCTAACTGTACCCTCACATTAGTACACAAATTAGTGGTGTGTGTGTGTGTGCAGGCCGTTTAGTATTTGTCTGTATCTGTTTGGATGTGTCAGGTCCGTCGGAGTTTGCATTAGCCTTGGATGATGACGGGACAAAATGATTTAGGAAAAAATCCGCGTTTTTTGTACCTGGTCCTTGTTATCACCCTCCTGAAGACGTGTGTGTGTACACTGTACACACACACAGTATATCCAGGGCCCTGTGGACATACATGTGTACGAGAGAGATAGGATCTGAGGGGAAAAAACAGTACAGGGCAGGCAGGGAAAAAAAGTAACAGAAGAATTGCTTTTAAACGTCCAGTGTGGAAAACGTGTCTCTGTCTTTGGAAAAACGCGAAGCAATTACTACAATTAAGCAGAGTGATAACTTGACTCCTTTGATTAGTTGATGGGCTTAATGAATGAAATGGTGTTTTTTCCGTGAAATGCCAAAAGTTTTTAGGCTCCCGCGGCGAAAACCATTCTAACCAGCATGAATACGGGAGTGACAAGTGGGGAATATTAAAGCTGGGATAGTAGAACAGTCATACATAAAATACAGACACACGTTCAAAAGAGGGGAAGTTTTTTTATGCCATGTATATTGGAGAAATATTCACAGAATAAAATGTGGCACGAAAGTGGACTGTCACGGCATCCTTGTGCAGGGCCCCCCTTCGTACACATTTGCTTACTAAAAAGTTTAGCGGATCCAACTTCATTTTAGTTGAAACTCTGCCGTGGCAAAAGTTACGTAAGAAAAGGAAATGCACAAGTGCATTGTTGATGACAATCTTGTGTGTGTGTGTGTGTGTGTGTGTGTGTGGAAAGTGCAACAGTCTGAGTGTCGGAAGAATTTAATTTTTCTCTCTCTGATTTTCCATTCGATCATTAATTTTGTCTGGCTGATAATGGTTTTTCAAGTTCATTTGACTGAGGGTTCATTGTCAGAAAAGGATAATTTAATCATGATTAGTGAAAAAAGGGGGTGAGATGTGTGTCAGAACTGAGTGTGTGTGGGGGGGGGGGGGGAAGAGAGATAGGAGATGGTATCGGACACTAATAAGTACTTGGCATTGTAGAAATGTGTGTGTGTGAAGACTTGTCGTGTTGGCCTAGTATGGCAGTGTGTGTGTGTGTGTCTCCTTACTTCCACACAAATGTGAGTGTGTGTGTGTGTGAGGGAAATAAATATGAGATTTTTGTGCGATATTTAATGATGGATCTTATCATTCCTCCGAGACTATGACACGCTAAAAGTTCGTACCTTAGTTTCGTTCTGCATTTTGTTTTTTTTCGCTGGAGGAGAAGAGGCCGTTTTTATCTGATCGATAATTAATAATTCTCCCACCTGATTAGTTCCAGCTCAAAATTCTTTGTTGTCCATAGGAGAAACAGGGTAGGATCCAAAGAGTGGACTATTTGCGGTGGAAAAATTTGTGGAAATTTAATGAAATGAAAGGAAAGGGTGGTTGACATGTGTGTGTTTGTGTATGTAGTGTAATGTGTGTACAAATGTGCAATCAGGATTACTGACATTAGTCATCGCAATATGGGGTACACTATGATGAATGATATGAGAGGGAGAGAGAGAGTGAGGGGTATTTTTCAAAATGTTATATAATTACTGCATGCATCGCATCGGTAGAGAGAGAGAGAGAGAGAGGACGTGTGGCAAGGTCGAGGGACATGGATGGAGAGTAATAATTATTATTAAATTGCAATATGTGTAAAAAGAAGGCGAATACCGTGGCATATCATAAATTTAGTATTCATACGTGCTTGTACAGGGGAGTTAAACAGTGTCATTACACACACACACACACGGTGGGGTTTGGGGAGTGCAATAAATACACGAAAAAACAGGACTTTATTCGACTTTTCCTTTTCATAACTGTTTTTGGGTTAAAAATGGAAGAGGATAATTGTACGATTGACTGTATTTACACTCCTCATTTGATTGCTTGTCACTCGTTCCCTCTCTTTTCCCTTGTATTTTCTTTGTACTGAATTAGCACATGTGTGTGTGCCATTATTGTGGTACAAAATTTGTGTGGGACAGTGTACATGTGTGTGTGTGTGTCGTTGTTGCTGTTGTCGGTGCACAATGACTGAGAGTCTCATGTGCAGTCCTTTGCGAGTGTGTAATTGCAGTGTCAATGTTTTAGCAAATTGTGTACATGAGCGGTGTAGTGTACAATTTGCAAAATTTTTTTGCAAACATGCACTACACACAATACTATGGATTGTACACAATTTACAACAGCTGACTACCGGCCCTATTCCTGTCCACCAGTCTCCACGTCATTCCTTGATTGAGCTATGATGGACAATTTCCTGAAATAATTTTCGATGCTGTGTCCACAATTCGGCTATTCTTTGAAAAAGTTTTTAAAACATCGTAGGAATTGAGAAATTTGCAAGGATTTTCTGTTTTTTATGACACGACAAAGATTTGAAGTGGATGATCGGATGAAGGGCTAAAGTGTGTGTGTGTGGTGAATTTGAGTTAAATCGTACGCCCATTTTTGATGGTACGCCCTTGAGTAAGAGAGAAATAGAAAAGAGAGACGACCCCTCCTTGGGAAAGATTGGAAGTTGCCAGCTCCACACACAGGCACACACACACAGCACTGCATTGTGTGTGTGTAATCACAATCGAGTACATACATGAGTGGAGCAGTTGAGAGAGAGAGAGAGGGACAGACAAAAGGATTATTGTGCGGGGAACACATTCAGAATGTCATTTGGATCTGATAACCAGGAGGGCAGGTATGAGCAGAGTCGGGCATACAAAAAATGGATTTACTCTCTCTCCCCACACACACAAGCACAGGCACACATGTAGTGGAAAGTAGAGGAATAGTTTGTATTTTCTCCAGCTCTCCGCTTTTCCTATAGACTTTACTCCTGTAGTAATGGCTGCACACACACACACAGCCTCAACATAAATCTATAATGTAATGGTCTAGCCCATTTTCAGCAGTCCTTTTTTCTACCCGAACTTGAGCGAGGCTACTGTGTGTGTGTGTGGAATATTTTGGGGTTGTACATGTATAAATGGAAATGATACATGATGGAGTGGACTATGAGGTATTTTATAGCTCCCCCTGCCTCTCTCTCCTTTGTCTCTCTGTTTGATAAACAAGGATTTATACAGTCGAATGTGGGGAGACTAGACTAGAGTGCGGCTGGAACGAATGACTTCTCTACCCTTCTATGTTCCAAGGTGGCTATGGCTACACACAGTCACCAGTCCTTATATTGTACAATTTTTATAGATGTAGCCATTATTTCACAGGTAGGACAGACGGTCGCTACTACTCCCTCTCTCTCCGGGTGTGTGTGTGGATCAGTTTTTTTTATTAATGAAAACGGAGTGTAGGGAGGGTACTTCATGCTCAGCTCCAGTTCTACCATCCACATAAATTACAGTATAACCCTCCATGCTATGCATAGCCTCTTGTGTATGGTGTGTGTGTGTACCGTGTGTATACCGTGTGTTCGGATTTTGCGTGCCATGAGAGCCATCAGCTTCCCTACCCGCTCACCCGAAGGATAACGTATTGTTTCCTGCACAGCCATAGTCCCGTGTCTTGTTCCGAGGGCCCCCCTCCCTCCTCTCTTTCGCTACTGCTACTGTCCTCTCAAAATCTATTCTCTAGAATTCCCGTTGTGCCCTCTTGTCTATTTTGGAGTTTAGACTATGAGGCTGATTGTTGGAATGATCTTTCGGATTGATATGGGAGGTCAAATCACTCTCCTCCTCCTCATTTTGTCCTTTCTAGTCCATGGTACAATTCGGGGAGGACTGAGGGATGAGGACCAACCCATCGAAATACATTTTTGTTATTCTATTGTATTGTTGTATTGTGTAATGATATGTACAGGGGAGCTTTGGAGAGTTATCTCTGATCTGGAAATGTTAAATAGTAAACTGTACAGGCTAATTACTCCAAGGGACACACACTATAGTTCACAATCAGTGTACATACGAAGGGCGGGTTGGGAGCACGTGGGTCTCTGTTTTTCATATTTTTTGGATTTTAACTTGTTGGAGACGACCCGGATTACTCCAGGACGAATAATAGGGGACAGTAGAGAGAGTGTCCGGTATGCGCAAAAGCGTAAGTCTCTCTCTTACGTTGAGAGTGGAAAGTTGTTTTTATTTGTAAAAAAATCCAGCTCTCAAAATTGTTACCTTTTTCCTTCCCTGACATGCCGTCGCATTGCCTTGCATTGTCCGAGAAGAGGGATTGTCTGTCTTTTTGGAGAGGATGAACAATAACACACTTAAGGATTTTTCAATTTGTTGTTATTGTCATATTATTACATAGGGGGACGGGGGATCCTCAAATTTCACCAAAATGAAGAAAATTGTCATTCGCTTGTCATTCCAAAGTGCATTTGAATAGACAGAGTGGAGTGGAGTGGAGTGTGTGTGAGGGAAGACTATAGAAGATTGTTTGGAGAGGAGAGGAGAAGAGGAGGATTGTGCGTCATGGAATGGCGTACAGTGACTCCTCTTTCTTGATTCCTATCAGTCAGCCAAGCATCCCGAAAACCGAAACGGAACTTTTTGAATTGTGCCGTGTTCTTCTCTTTCTCTACTCTCCAGACTTGAGAGTTGTCGGCTCCTTACCTCTCTCTCTCTCTCTCTTCCACACACACACACACACACACAGAATAGACAGTAGAGTTGCTGATGGCAGATTGCTTTCATGCACGTCTATCTCCAACTTACGCTCCGACTCTCCCTCTCTTCGTCCGACATTACATAATACCTTTTCAATGGCCACCTCTCTCCTCCTCTCCCTCTCCTCTCTCTGGGGGAGGGGATGTGTGTGTGGAGGGTGATGGTAAATTGTAAATGCTACTGTGTCAGTTTGATAATATAATATTGGATGTAGGGTAGAGGATGCACAGAATAGAATTTCAGAAGAGGAGGAGAAGAATACATTTTGTCTGAAATGTGAAATGTAGCTTCTTCCGTCAAGACTATTCAGTGTCAGTCATCCAGAATGAGCCACGTTTGCTCTGGTCTCTCTCTAACCACTCTCTGCCCCTACACACAGAGAGAGAGAGAGAGAGAGGCTTTTCAATTTGACGTAGGTATATTAAAATCGTACAGACACACACAGGCAGAGTAGATGGGAGGAGAAGGTAGCTAATGGTAGTCATGTAAAATGGTAATTGTCATCATCGGTCTGTGGAAATTGTGTGTTGGAAAAGGAATCATTCCGAGAGACACACACACACTCTCAAAAGAGAGAGAGAGATGGGTCCAAGTGTAAAGCTAAATAAACTTTTTTGTCTACACATTTCATCCGTACATATGGTGGGAGAGTGTAGCTTTTAAGCTGGTTAAAGTGGATAGGGAGTGAGCATTGTGAAGGATTTGTATAAAAAATAGAGAGAGGCTTTAGAGGGGAGGAGGAATCGGCATGGCGTAAATGTATCAAAGCTCTTTGGAGAAGAATGGAGACAAACTAAAGCCTACTTAGAGAGAACTATAGTCTCATACTGTGTGAATTATCACAAACCCTTCAAAACACAGCCCTACTTACTCTCTCTGTGACTACCTGTGACGATCAGTCAGCCAATCCCATTGTTGTGCAATATAGGATTTAACAAACAACCAAATAAGTACACACACATATTGTACAGGAGCAGCCCACTTGGCCCCATGACATTTTATTTGTCTCTACGAGTTAGGATTTCGTCTCCATTTTTAGAGATCCTTTTCGATAGACCCTGGAAATTTTGCGCAATTTTTTGAATTCATAGCTGCGACTATTTAGTGTACATTTTCATCGGTTCCATTTTATAAATACAGATACTCTGTAATTTTTCCCGATCGATGCACAGGAGTTGAAATAATGTGTACAAATGTAGATAATTAGGAGAGGGAGAACTCTTCTCGGAAGATTTCTTTTCGCAGTCGAAATGTCTTAATGAGAAGACGGTGTGATGTGGATTTGAAAAAGTATTTTGTATGCAAGGCTTGGCTATTTGAGAGAGCGGGACTGAAGAAGAGAGAAGGGAGAATAGAGAGACATAAAAAGGATTCGCTGATAGGATGATGCGACTGACGTTGCTAGAATTTCATTTGATGATTCTGCCTCTCGCTTCCTTTTGATGGCAACCGGATATTATTGATTAAGCGATGAGGAAGAAAAAGGGTTTAGCCTCCTCCTCGTTGGCTCCACAGAGAGAGAGAATGTGTGTGTCTCAGAGAGAGAATTCCTTGTCCTCACTTTTTGGGAGGCAAGCGCAAACGGAAGCAGAATTCGCGCCTGCAAAAGGCAATCATTTTCTCTCTCTCGCGCGCTCTCTCTATCATCCCCCGCCTTCCTCCTCCATAAAATGTTCTCCTCCTTCCCCTCATTTTTTATACACTGGAAATATGTGAACTCTCTTTCTCTCTCTCGGAATTCCCTTTTTTCTGTCCGGACTCCGTAAATATAATTATTATTGGATAAATGCGATTAGATGACTTGGGTTGATTGTGCGCAAATGTGTATTATTCATACACCCTCGAAACGTCTCTCTCTCTCTTTTGTGAATGATGATGGCGGTGATAAAAGGAGGGGGAGAGGGAGGAGGAGGGGAAGAAACAGTTTACCTATGTCTAGTAATTTTGCAAATGGATTCCCTTTTTGAAAATTACGTTCTTCTTCTCTCCGTCGCTCTTTCTCTCTTCACTCGATTTAACAAATGATTTTTAATTCCAAAACTCTCAACATTAGTCCTTGTTGTGTGTGCGCGCGTGTGTGTACATACAATAAGAATGCTGGAGTGAAGATGGGGAGTTTTTTTATTATGAATCATCCAAAATGTTTTTGTAGTGTGATTCTTCATTTTTTCTCCTTTTCCGAGGAGGAGAGATGGTCGTTTGATAGGGACGAATAGAATTTAGATTTATGAAGGTAGAGCTTTTTCCTGAGTACGTGTGTGTGTGGAGAGAGAGAGGGGGGGATGGTGCTATTGGATATTGGTCAGAAATGATTTTGTGAGGGACGGATGGTTCGTTAAATATGGATTGTGAGTGTGGGGAAGGGAAGATAGTGTGGAGAGGCGGGAACTCGTGCAAAATTCATTCAGCCTGTGTGTGTGTGTGTGTGTGTGATGGCAAAAGGATGAGAGTCGGGCGAGTTGAGTTGATTACTCTCCTCGGCTTATTTGTGATTCTCCATTAAGTAGGAAAGAGAAGTGTATGTAGGACTGAGGAGGAGAGAAGAAGAGATAGGGAAAAAGAGGGTTTAGCCGTTGTATAATAAATCAATCGATTCTGATTTTCTTTTTTGGCTGCCTCTCTCCTTCTCTCTCTGACCATTGTACTCTTTTCCTCCTCCTTCTCTACACTTGGATTTTGTTTGTTCGATCTCACCGTTTTTCCACGAGTCTTTCTTAACTAGGAAAGAAGGCAGAGGAAGAGAGAGAGGGAAAGAAAAAAGGGGGACGGAGGAACATGTATGGCTGAATTGTAAATTTAAATTGTGAATCCAAATGATTATCTCTGTGTAGTAGAAGGTTGTACATACGTTCATGAGTATGTAGTGTATATATCGAGATATGGAGGAGGAGGAGAGATGTTCATTTGACTGGATTCACGGCTCACATTTTGTGTATGCTAATAATGTAAGATTATTATTAATCGTGTCGAATCGATATGGAATCATGGCCTCGCTCACAGGATTACACGGCTAAATGATGAGATCTAGATTCTCCAAGTTCATGACAACGTTAGGGAGGAGGAGGAGGATGATGAGTTTGGGAAGACGTGTGTAAAAAACAGTTTTTTAAAAAGACTCTCTCATAAAATGTGTGTCTTCAGTCTTGCCAGAAACTGTTGGACAGAGTTCATATTTCCCTCCTCCTCCTCTTCTTCTGCTGCCCCTTTTCAACTGTCTACACGTATGGAAAGGCAGTGTACTATTTTTTCTTGTTTTTCTGTTCTTGGTCTTCAGAAGGAGGATGGGTAATAAAAAAATGGTTTATTTTTTCTCTTTTTGTTTTTTACTGGCTGAGAGAATTCCATGTGAGAGTTTGACAGGGACAAGACAAGGGGGGCAATTAATTGAGCTTGAGAAATTTGTATTTATTTGTCTACACACACAACACACAAGTCTAGAGAGGAGAGGAAAGAGTGTGATTTAAAATTTATTTACTCCTCATTGTGAGTGGAGTGTGTGTGTGTGTGTGGAAAAATATGTGATGGGGAGAAGACACAGCAACACCTCTTTATTAGACTAGAATAGGGAGGAGGAGGAGAATGGAATGGGAAATGAGAAAGTTGTGTAAATAAAACGTTGGACATTGTAATAATTCCTGTGACAAGAGTTACAACGATAGGGAATGGGTAGTGAGGAGCAGCAGGAGTAGGAAAACAATGGAAGGATAGGCAGTGTATACTATGTGTGTGTGTGTGTGTGTGTGTGTGTCTTGTGTGTGGAGAGAAGAGTTGAAGGAAATAATGATGGTTAATAATCTATAATGTTTACCCTTCCTCTTTTCTCTCTGACCAATAAATATGACAATGGGTCCTTATTGTCACCGTCCCTACGGGTATAAATGGTTCTTGACTTGGCAGAGCATAGCAAAGCCTCAGCATTGCATTGCATAGACAACTCTTCTAGGGAGAGTTTTTCCAAGGATTTAGTTATTTCATCAATACATTTGTCTGGGAGAGAGAGAAATGTCAGACTGGGACTATTGTTCTGTCACTTTGAGTGCATGTACATGTACAGTGTGTGTGTGTGCAGTGTGCACTATGGGTTGCTATAGTTTTAAAAAAAACTTTGCCTGTCCACTGTGTCTACCCTTTTGAAGAAGGTGTATAAATTTTTTGGTTCAAGATGTCTTATCACTTATGTACGACCTCCACATTTCGTTTCCCTATATAGACATTTCTGATTATTTTTATACCCATTTTTTCTCTCTCTCTTTCTCTGTCTTGACCCTTTCCGTTACAAAGGTTGACGTTACTTATGGTGGGACAGGATGGAGGGAGACAGTTGACAAATTTATATTATAGGCCCTCCACATACACACACACAATCTCGCCACTGTCTTGTCTGTGAAGGGATTTTTTGTGCAAAAACTTTTTTGTTTTTTGTACATTCTTTTGGAAAATTACGATGCAGTGGGATGGGAAGGAGGGGGAAAATTCTAGAGTGGAATTTAGATGCAAATTTTTGGAACAGTACAATAGAGTTAAGGGAGGAAAGTTAGGGGAGAAAAAAAGGTAGATTTGGTAGGTGAAAAGTTTGGGTGGTGGACAGATTGTCCCTGTGAGACTTTGAGGGAGAAGAAAACTTTGAGACTTTTTGGTAGCACAAAAGTGGAGGTGAAGAGGAGGAGGGGAGAAGAATTATTAGGAAAGTTTACAAGATTTAGCTCCTTCCAGAAAGGACTTTGGAGGAAAATAAATCCAGAGTAATTCTCCCTCCTTGGGTATGTACGGAAGAACTACCAAGGTATAAGAACTACGAAGGGATGAGATGGAGATAAAAAAAGAGCTGCTATGGGAATGGCAATACACACACACGGCTATAGACTTATCGAGAGAGAGTGTGTGTGTAGGATGACATAGGGAAGGAGAGAGGAATTTGGAAGAAGACAGATTCCGATTTCATGATGCTTGAGCTAAAAGCCTAAAAAGTTGAAGGAGGATTGTGTTTAGTGTGTGTGTGTCTAGAGAGAGAAAGAGAGTGTCTTTTCATGATTTTTGCTCTTCCTCTTGTTCTTCCTCCTTCTCCTCTGTAGGGACAATCTTTTTGGGGACTCGGCCCTAAGTTTTGGAGACTCCAACTTAATCCTCATTTAGAAATTAGATCCGTCTCACGGATCACGTCTACCGTTTAAAATCTTATGGATTTTAGTTTTACTCTACTCAACAGCCTAACAGTTTTTGAGTGTGCTTTATCGGCCTTACTTTTATCCGTCTGAGACTCGGTCTGGGTTTTGGAGTTCAAGGACCATTTGACTTTGGGAAATTTTTGCAAAATTTTCTCTCAATTTTTGGAGTTGCAGTTGGTCTGTGGCTACGATTCTCTTTCTCTTTGAACTGTGGGCACAAATAGTCGATTATTTTTATCCCGATTCCCCCACACGCACACACATTCATCCGAGTGTGGGGAAGATGAAACGCGGAATTTTGAAAGTGTGTCTGTGTGTGTCTATGTATGTGTACGAATGGGGATGCGGCACTTTTGGGGGAATCACAAAAGTGTTTAGGATTGAGTAAACTGCATGTTTAGCTAATGAGCCGTGATTCCCCCCCAACTCCCGACAGACGATATATTAAGTCGGGGGAGGAAAAAGAGAGACAGAGAGAAGAGAGATCCTCTCGGAAGAAGAGAGAGAGAGAGAAAAGAGTGGAAAACATTGGAGTGTCAAGTTCGTCCAATTCGTAATATAATGTCCTTTTTCTTCCCTCCTCCTCCTCCAAACACCATTTAATGACACAGTTTTTGTCCTCCGTCATTTAACTCGTGAATGACACTGTCCTTTTTTTACTACTCAGTAATGACAGGGCGAAGACTGGGGGGAGGGAGGAAGAATTACAGGTGTTAGCTAATGTCCGACTTGTATTTATAAAATACATAATTCTCTCTCTTTCTCTCTGGGACAAAGTACATGTCATAATTTCCAAATATTTTCAAGACTACACAGCCACTCAGTGGTTGCTGGTGTGTGTGACACACAGGATAGAGAGTATAATTATGTGGTTCAGACAGAGTGTGGAAGGAAATGCTGAGTGTGTATAAATGAGTTGAGTGATAACGGATCAAAGGAGGAGGAGGAGAATGAATGAAATATAGTAAGAATTTGTAAGTTGTAGGGTAATTGAAAGTAATTTGGGATTTCATCAGATTGAGCCATGCCATCTCAGTCTCGCTAGACTCTCTCTCTCTCTCTCAAAGAAGCAAGAGTAGTTATTAAATAATAAAGAAATCATTTATTATCTAATATATATTGTATCATTGAACACACCTGACTGTTTTTTGAGGACACGTTTACACACACATACACATATCTCTCCCCTTCCTTTTCAGTTCTGATTCCGAGTTTGAATTTTTTTGAGGGGGTGGGGAAGGCATTTTGTATTCATTTCTTACACATGTAGAGTGTAGTTGAGTGGGAAAAATTATACTATTCCCTCTCTCTCTCCTCCTATTTCTACCCACACACGATTCGCAATTAGAATAATTTGCAGTGAAATCATGAGACGTGACGTAACCTTGACTCTGTGTTTGTGTGTTCATACTTATGAAAGGGGGTGCCATTTAATTTCCCGCTTCAAGTGTGTACAAGTAACGAGCTAATTGTCCAAGTCAGAAATAGTTTTGTGTAGAGTCAGAAGAAGGGATTTCTATCCCATTCTGCTAACATTGTGAATTTTAGAATGAAGGGGTGTGTTGTCGAGCTGGAAGAGCCGAGGCTAATGAAAGTGTTCATCCTGACATTGGCGATAAATATTATAGACTGTGTGTGTGTGATGGAGGATGATCACAGCCCCTCTTCCCCCAAGAATCCTGTACTGCGTGTGTGTTGTGTACTGTGTGTGTGTGGAGGGAATGGTCTGTTGATGTTTTTATAATCTCCTACATTATGTACTTGCAAGTCGTGTGTGTGTGTGTTGCTAATGTAGTGTGTGCACAATGCAATGCGCTCCAAGCAATTTTTGACTACCTCTTCAACATCCTGACAACTTGTCTTTCTCATCTGATCATCCTGTATGTATGTACTCTGACTCTAGTCTCATGATTCCTATTTTTTCATTTATTTTTTTATTTACAGTCGGCAGCAAGACGAGCTGGAACTAGTTGTGCAAATTGCAAGACCACCACTACCACATTATGGAGGCGCAACCAGTCGGGTATGTGTTAAAACCCGAACTCAATATATTTTTAAAGTGTGGATTTGATGCAGAAGCTGAGATGAATGGAATGCAATGAATTTTTTGGTTATTGTATTTTACAGGAGAACCGGTGTGCAATGCTTGTGGACTTTATTATAAGCTACACAATGTAAGTACAACAATTTTCTCATTTATTATTATTATTACTCTGTGCATCTCTCTCTCCTTCCACTATGGATTTATTACCCAATTTAGCTAAGAATTGCATCACTCGCATCACAAATTACGATGAATTGGTTGCATAAAAGTAATTTGGTAATTATAAAGTGGAAACAAGGAGGTTTTTTTTACAAGGTGGGATAATTAATACTAATTATAATTCAGCCCAAATCTTTTTCTCCTTTTTTATAAAAATATTCCACTTTGTCATCAAAGAAATATATAAAAGTTGATTCACACACACACACGCATCCAAACACACACCTCATGTTTAATCTCCCACCATATTTATCAACTTAATTACGAGCAGGATTTTTTTTCAAAAAACGTGATAAAGAACCCAGATTCCATCTGATCAGATGTAGATAGTCATCGAAAATATTATGGTGAAGAAGAAGAAGAGAACTGGTCAGAACATTGTTTGATTGTGTAGTTAAGTAGGGGACAAGTTGAATTGGGATGGACTCCATGTCCACAGATAAGATATCCAGACTACATTTGGTATGACACGGGTTTTATCCTTCCATTGAATGACTCGAGTAGTAGATAAAAATTCATGTACAAAAGTGGGGAAGAAGAACGTGTTGATGGGTGATTTCTCTCTCTCTTTCTTGTGTGTGTGGACCCAATAGACCATCACACACACACACAGAAGGAAGGGCTATTGTGGAGGATGACATTCAAATCCAGTGGCACAAAAATAGGAAACAAAAAAAGGATAATGATACACAATGGATGAAGAGGTCACACGCTTCCATCCTTAAATTGATGCAGGGACAATGATTCTGACTTTCTGGATAAACTACTACTATACTTTAATACCCATCATTGACTCATTATCCAGCTCCACCCTCTCTCTTGTCCACACACACTGATTATTGTCCATGGTTGACGAAGGTAGTGGCAAATTGGACAAAATTATCCTGTGACTAATGGATTTGAACCAACTTTTACCTGAGAATGAAGGGTTCACAATTAATAGTGGATGATGAGGGAAGTGATCATTTTTTAGGGTGGACGTTTTTTTTCTCAATGTTGGACAAGCCAAGTGGACTTGTTAGGTAATTGTTGTCAAACGGGAGCTGGGCTCAAAAAACATCAACCATCCAAAAATTCCTCACTTTTACTTGTCTCTGTGGATTCTGAATGAATGCACTTTGCTGTGTAGGAAGGAGGCCCCCTTCATAAAGTGAGACTGTAATCATGGATGATGCATATGGGTCATTGGGAAGGGATGAGAGGAATGTTGAGATTGGGGGCGGTTTGTTGTTGGTGCCAGTGTGCCAGTCTCCCGCTGTCTTCAATATATAGACGGATTAACTTTCCCAAAAACGGGGCTCTCTCTCACACACACGTGTGTACATAACCCATGTCTGCTGGTAGCAATTTGGGAAATGCCACCATGTCATCTTCTGTGGATGCTCCTGGTCGTTCTCCTGGCCCAAAAGGGCCTCTTTCTGCAGGACAATGTATGTATAGGGTCATACACCATCTTCTCTCTGGTATTTTGTTGTTGCTATCAAGTGTCCTCAGTTTATTGACATAGTCTCAGGTAGAGAGGGGAGAGTGGAGACATTGGCCTGTGCCTCCAAACTTTGGAGACGAGACTTGAGGACGGGGGTCAGACATTAGAGAGGTTGCGATACAAATGCGATACATTAACAAAATGAGACAAGGTAAACCAAAAAGCAACGAAAAACAAACGTCCCGTTCGGGCTCCGACAAACTACGTACTTTGGGGAACGTACGAACACCTCACAATGCAAAAAAGCTAGAATCTTTGTCAACTTGATTTTTTTGATATTTTCCACTTTAGAAAAATTGAACTTACTAATTAAAAATTAAATTTAGTTGTTAAAAGTTGAATGACCGAAAATTATCGCGATTTTAACACGTAAACTCGTTTTACTACCGGTGCTTTGTGGAATTTTGACTTGTAACAACTAAATTTAATTTTTAATTAGTAAGTTCAATTTTTCTAAAGTGGAAAATATCAAAAAAATCAAGTTGATAAAGATTCTAGCTTTTTTGCATTGTGAGGTGTTCGTACGTTCCGCAAAGTACGTAGTTTGTTGGAGCCCGAACGGGACGTTTGTTTTTCGTTGCTTTTTGGTCTACCTTGTCTCATTTTGTTAATGTATCGCATTGTATCGCAACCTTAGGAATATGAGTGTGTGTTGTACAACTGGAGCTGCAGAGCTCTGGGAAAATGAAGAATAAGAAGACAGAAGCAAGACGAAGGATCACCAGAGCAAAGGATATGATGGTGCTGAGACAGAGTTAGCAGCTGACACACACACAACTTTTACCAACATGATATTCCCTCTCTGTGAGATTTTTTATGGGCAACTTTAGTCAAACACGGTTGTTAAGCCATGTACACCATGCATCATAGCATTAATAATGTGAATCGAATTAGTTAGACCAGGAATACTCTTACAACTTTCCACCTTAACTGATCAAGCACATCTATTCCAGAGTCCGCTCCTTGACCAACAAACTATCCGGGAACTATCATAATGATAAGTAAAATAAACTACAAGTATCAAGTCAACAGAAGAGTGACTCAAGGAAGATAGTGACAGTCTCTATCCTCTGTGTCTGTGTGAAGGAAAACGGCACACACGCTCTAGTTCTCGAAATAAGGAGGGGACTGAAAGGACTCCGTGTCCTTATACATATAATAATAATATTTTTATAGAGTGTACACACACACACAAGTGTAGAGTGGTCGTTTTTTTCTCTTTCTCTCAAATCTAATGCTCAATCCAATTTAGAGATAAAACTTACGTAACAAATGTCTGGAAGATGGGGATAAAAAAATCCAGCATCTTTTTAGGGTATAGCTAGGAGAGGAGCTGAGGAAGGCTGTTCGTTCACATAATATTATTATTATTATAGGATGCCTGGAGGTTTAAGAAGACGTAAAAGATAAAAAGGAGAAAGGCAGGGAGCAAGCGAGCGAGCGGACGGACAGGTGGGAGGAGGAGTAAAGTTGACGGGAGAGGAGGCAAAGATTAAACTGATCTCTGAGACAGCTATTATGAATCTCTGGTTTCCACGCATAAAAAAATTAACCAGCTACTGTGTTACGACCGAAAGAAATAAAAGGTACAGTATATGTAGTGTAGTCAGCAAGTAAGTCAAACAGCCAGAGAGAGAGAGAGAGAGAGGTAGAACAGAGGGGTAGACAACAATAGTGAAGGGATCCTCATAGTAACAACAACAACAACAACAACAATATATTCCTCCGTACACAAGATGTGTACATACAAGTCAGAGAGAGAGAGAGAGAGGACGCATCAGGTGTGCACTTACGGACTACGACTACACGAAACTGATTCGTACTTTGAGACTTTTTTAAATCCTCCTCTCCATCCCTCCACATCATTCAATGATGCAGGGAAGAAGAATACTCCATCTCATCGACGCCAGGAGCAGGTTATGTAATCTTCTTCTTCTGGCAAACTCTGAGAGTCAACTCACTCCACTCCTCCATTCTTCCTCAGCTAAATTCTATCTCGTATCTTTAGAAATGTTCAAAACAATTACCACAACAATAATAATGATGTAGAAATGAAGAAAATCTTTTATACAGACTATTGAAAAAACAAATTAAAAATATTATATCCTCCCCTTCCCTTCAAATATTTTTTTAACTACCCATCTTCCCCCCACCAACATTCATACACACATCCACTTGTTTTTAAATAGCGTCATTAATAATAATCATTCAAATCATCAGCAGCACACAATTACCTATTACGTCCACACACACACACACGACACACGAGCAAGGAACAAAGAAGTGTAATTTTTACACACTTGTTAATCATATGCACACACAACCCCATATTTTTATATTTTGATGATAAACAATGATAATGTTGAACGCACATTTTCCCTCACCCTCACACACACACAAAATAGTAAAAAAGGTTTTTGTTGCTGCTCATGCTGCTGTAGGTATTGTGTAGTGAGTAAATGATATTGGAAGACGAAAAAGAAGGGGGAGGAGGGAAAAAAAACAACAGGCAACAAGGTTAATCATGAAGAGAGAGAGAGAGAGACTCTGTGGCACTGTTGAAACTAGCAAATTTGTTCTTATAATATATTTACGCCATTCATTCATGAATTTACAATTGCGTTTTGTGTTCATTCATAAGTTGCTCCTCTCCACCTTTCTTGTTATTCCCAAGAACGTACGCACACACACATACACAAGTCAGTGTATAATCCAAATACTTTCACACACACATGCACACTCTCACAGACAATGTTTGAGGTACCAAGCCCTTGTCACTTGAATGGCATGCCAACACACACACACTACCAACCCAAAAACTTTGCACTTATGCACAAACTCATACCTTGTCTACATTTACACGTATACCTATAGACTTGTTTGAATGAAAAATATACTCGGAAAATCCTGTGGCTCTCCATATATCCACACCAACTGTGTGTGTGTGGAACCCATGAAACATGCAATGAGTATGACGACCATTCTCATCCACACACACACTCAACCAACCACACTACTCTCTGACAAATAACAATGCAACTGGAAGGAGAAGTAGAAGGGATAGCTAGTCTGGACACCAATATATCAGAGAGGAGGAGAATATATATATACCAGCATCACGTAGCCTCTTCCCCTCCCTCCCTTCTTCGTTCATGAGGAAGAATCACAAAATTATACCACTGTTAAGATAATATTATTTTGATAGCAATTTCAAGCGTAAATATTCCATTGCGCCGCGACTCTATTGCCTATGACATTAAAAGTCCAGTCTGCTTCAATTTCCACTCGATTGGTATTCATGACAGTCGCCTCTCTTCTCCTCATCCCTCCTCCCCGTACAGACTAACAAATGAATCTTACGAGAGTACTCACACACAACATGCGTGGAGTGCATGTAACCCGACTCACAAAAATCCAGCTCTCTCTCTCTCTCTCTTCATCTTCAAATGTGTGAGGAGGAGGAGGCAGACCAGAATGTAGGCAAATTCTACAATGTAATACGTGAATAGTACATACGAGAGGCTTGGACAATTCAATGTCACTCAATATATCCACAGACTTGAGTGAGTGTATGCACCACTGAACAACTACCAACTAATAATACAACATTTCGTATAGATATTAATTGAACCATTTATCCCTCCCTTCATCAAAGGACGTTTCATCAGTGATAACAACTATTTATTATTATTCTGCATATTTATACACCGTCCAATTCACTTGCAGCACATTCCTTGACGACGACCACCACCACACAACAAAAAACGAGATTTATATATTGTTATTATTACGATTGTGGTGGAACCTACCTACACAAAAGAATTTTAAGAATATGCAAAGCCGCACAACTACGCACAACAACGAGAATCCCCACTGCATTTTTCCACACACACACACACACACACACACACACACACATGTATGAGAAGAATTCAAAATATTTCTCCCCATTTGACTTTCCACCCGACTCCCTCGTCCGGGGAGACATGAGAAATTTGAACATAACAATTTTTGTAATCAAAATGATCTGTAGAATGAAGGAAACTTCCCCGAACCCGCGTGTACATAAGTAGTTTAGAGGTTCCAAATTTTGGACTTGAAAAACTACATTGTGTACAGATGGATGGATGGTGGGGGGGGACTGTTCAACTTGAACCAGGTCACGGAAACACTTGATGTGTACACACATGATTTTTGACTTTGACCGTATCATAATAATAATAATAAGTCAACCCAGAAATGAACGGAAGGTCCATGACTATGTGACATGGACAACGACAATGACCCTTGTGTGTGTGTTGAATCGAGATAATTCTATGGGGTACAAGACACATACACACACACATTATGAGATATAGGAGAACGACAAGCATCAAATCTACCCAGCCATTCATCCATCTTGATCGAATCCATTCAGAGCGTTCACACATAGAGTAGAGGGAGAGTGAGGGAGTACAGTGTGTGTGTTTGTTTACAGAAGGTCTGTCAAAAAGTCATGGTTTAGACAATGAGAGTACAGGTGTTGGTGAGGAGCTTGGGTCCCTCGCTGTGACCAAGAATGGCTATGGACAAATGGTGAGGTTTCGTTTGTTCCAAACTTGTTTTTTTTCCACATTATTACATGAACACAAAAGTACGACATACTCTCATATCCACGTATTTCACTCTCCTCCTCTACCCAGAGTGCCCAGAGTGACACAAGAAATGGAGTAAAAGGAGAGGAGCCTCAAAATGTACAATACACGTATACCTACCTACTTACATTATATGGGATCCCCATTCAACTTCGTCAGTCGAGAGTTGAGGTGTGCTCTGGACTGGGATGATGCTGACAACTCTATATTATTATAACACGGAGAGAGAAGCCAACTCAATGGGAAGAATGGAGGGGACTAGTCGGGTGTCCCCGCTTGACTTGCTCCTTCGTGCAATCTCCTCAACTAAAACTTTTCCCTATCTTTTTCCTTCCTGCTTTATTTCGTAGAAATCTTCCATTTCATAAATCTCAACTGTGCAGGTGCAACCGTCTCAATGGAGCTCAACAAGTTTCCTCCACTACACTTTGTCCCTCTTACATTTTGCCAACATTTTGTATCTTTCAAACTACACACCACTTTAATTTCCCAATACTCCAAACTAATCCACCTTTTTCCAACTTCCAAAATCAGTCCAGCCTGGACCCACTGGAGTTCTCATCAAAAGTATTTCTTTAAAAAAGACTAAATTAGATTCCACTACATACTATGTACTACTATTTTTTGTGAAAAGAAAATTAGTCTAGATTAATCCTGGACAAGGAACTGGTGAAATACGGGGAGCAATCATACATAAATATGTATTATGATCTTGATTGAGGAGGGAGATAATGATAGAATCATGTGGCGACGTGTTCCAGTCTTCAAATGACCATCAGAGTGAAAAGAGTGGAAAGACCAAATAAGATAATGATACTGGAACATTCTGTCTTGTTTTTCTCAATCCTTCCTAGCCCCCTTTATGCTAATACGAGTGGAGTGATGATGACTGGGAGGAGGAAGAACTTCCTCGGTCGAAAATGACGTTTATTTGCATTTCTAAGTCATAATAAGTTGTGGGAAGGGAAGGTTAATAGCCAACTTATAAAGTCTTTGTTCCTCACTCTACCCCATTCCCTACACACACACACACACACACACACAGTCACTTTGACTCCTTTCGTTCGTTCAAGACTCTTGATTCTTCACCATTAACTTGCCACCTGGAACTAACCTCGCTTACATAAGTAAATGAAAACCTTGCATGGTTAGACTAAATAGACAGGTCTATTTAAAAGTAATGGAACACATTGCTGGCTTCCGAATCTCATGAAAATAGGACATTATTTTATTGTTATTAGACTTTCACAGGCGCAAAAGTCTTTAAACAACAAAAGGTGAGGTTATTTTTGACTTTTTCCTTCTCAAAAACTACCAACTACCCTGGACATTAACCTCCTCCCCCTCCCCTCACTCTCCCACATCTCAACACTCCCTTCTTCTTTTTTATTTAAAAAAAATAATATCTTTTGGAAAACACAAAACTCAACACAAATGAGAGGGGTATCATGGACCCATCAATATAACATAACGGACTACTTGAGTGTGTGTATGTAAACACTAAAGAATCTGTAGCTACGTAACTCCAACTTGCAAGGGATACATTTTCTGAAAGCTGGGATTCCCAGTTTGTGTTCGGTCGACACTAGAGCACTAGAGGTCACTTGACCTGACCCTGGACACTTTTATAAAATATTGCCTTTGAAAAAAGAAGGTTTAAAATTCGCCACTAAATGTGCACACGGTACTACTCTTGATCTGTTACGTCATGGCGAAGATTAAAAAACTCATCTCCTGAGGTCACCCATTCGAATCCCACTGAACACTA
>WJFB01001702.1:0-27368 GCA_009870185.1 Pygmarrhopalites habei
TTTTAGCCTCAGGGAGTGTCCCTAGCATTGTTTTACGTATTTAATTGAAGTTTTCTTCTAAAATTATGTCTAACAAACTAGGTTTGTGAGATTTGCAGAAAATGCACCCACGACGGCTTATTCCTTTCTTGTCCTCTACACACACACGCATAAAAAGGATTCCCATCCTCATCATCGGAC
The DNA here is from genome assembly GCA_009870185.1 of Pygmarrhopalites habei. Lineage (NCBI taxonomy): Eukaryota > Metazoa > Arthropoda > Collembola > Symphypleona > Arrhopalitidae > Pygmarrhopalites > Pygmarrhopalites habei. The sequence goes on from WJFB01001702.1 coordinate 181, forward strand.
CATTTAAAGTGTATTACAGTTAAAAATTCACCATTTCCTCACTACCATTCATCGCCATGAGTGTCATGGTTCTGACCGTATAAAGATCCATTTGAAAAGTAATATTGTCAACTTGAACGACGACAGCTTGTATGCGACGGAGGAGGAAGGAGGCATGTCCACTCCGGCAAACTAAGCTGTTGTGCAAAGGAAAAATCCATGATGCCAAATTTTGTTTGACAACAAGGATGTCTTGCGAAGATATCCTTGCTTTCAAACACAACTTGGCATCATGGATTTTTCCTTTGCACAACAGCCTAGTTTGCCGGTGTGGGTATGTCCATTAAAATAAACTGACTACAGACGAGATCGCGAGTATTGGACTGAAATTCACCTGACGGGTAAGAAGCAGTGAATTTCAGTCCAATACTCGCGATCTCGTCTGTACATACAATTCTGAATAAATATTGTGACAATAATTAAAGAACAGGATAGGATGAAAAGCAGACTGTTCTCAAGTGCCAATAAATAGGGAAATAATTGACTTGACACCACATTTACCATCATTATCCATAGTTAACAGTTTACCGTACATAACTATAACCTACTTTTTCAACCTACAGCCAAATTAATTCAAATTTTTTTTAACGATGTCACCTAAAGACCTCACTGTGTGTGTGTGCTCGTGCTGTACATACCTTCATAGTCACAGAATGGAATGACCATGTAGTAATCATTTGATTACTTATTCCACAGCATTTCTTTCATAAAAAACTTAGAAAAAAATATGTTGGGAGAAGGTCAAAAGGCCAAGGGAAGGGTTGACAACACTTTACAGGGTACAACGTCATTCATCCCCCATTAAAATTTAACCTTCGAATCAATATTTAAAACTTAACTGTTCATCCTTACCTATTTATAATTGATACACTTATTACGTAAAATGGATTTACGTCATTTGAAAACATCTTTTTTGTAGAATAAAAAATTATATTTGATCAGCATTATCATCATGACCATGTGTCATTAAAATTACATGGCTGTGCGGAAAAAAAGGTCAAGTTGAAAATTTCAAAATGATATTTAGTACTAAATCCACAAAGACTTTGTCAATAAATTATCAAATAAAATTTTAACCACAAATTCCTTTTTTAATGCAAGTCAAATACACACACAAACAGAAGAAGAGAGAATCGACTTTGAACTTTTCAACCTTCACAACAAAATGTCTGTTTTTCAACCATTTGGTCACAGACGAGAAATCTAGTTATTTTTACAAATTGCAAAAATACACTAAGATTAGATTACCCCACATTCACATGATAATGTGTATGTATTTAGCCCTCTCATCCTCATCCTCTGTGACTGTGTGTGTGTGTGTTAAATTGAATGACAGACGACACGATTCACTTTGAGGGTGATGACCACTGCATCGTCAAGGCAAGGCCATTTCATCCTCCTCTCCAGTTAATTTAGCATAATAAGCTGATTGTGATGGAAATAGATTTTAGACTAAGTCACACACAGTGCAAAAGTTTCTACACCCATCTAACTAAATTTTCCGCAATGGGAATGACGTTCATTTTGACACCCCTCCTCTCTTTCTCTTTTCATCCTTGACATTTCCTGGTATTTAGTATGAATGAACCAAAATAAAAAAATTAGGGATGTCAGAATTTGTTAATGCATTTCACGTGTAGTGTCTCTCTGTCGTCTTTGTGTTCCATACTACCAAAAAATCTTTATTTTAAGCTCCTGGACATATGGCATAGAAATATGAATGGGAGACACCATAACTAGGATGTCATTTGACATTTGGAGAGTATGGATGCAAATAACTTTTTTCCCTGGCATTCTCTTCCTCTGGTCTGCCTTTAATTGTTGAAAGTAGTGCAATTCAATAATAATAAATTAACTCTCATTCTCATTTATGTACCCCTATTCTCCTCACTCCCTTCCTGTGTGTGTGTCTGCTGACGACAATCCTGGAACTAGAATATAGGGAAGGGTTGTAAAGATTCTCCTGATCGGTTGTCGACGAGGATGGGAAAAAACCTGGGGACTGGAGAGACGACGGAGGAAGTTGGGAACAAGATAATATATAATATTATTGTAAGGAGGTACTAGGATTCTCTCTATTCTATTTACGTGTGTGTGTTTGTGTGTGAAGACAAGGGCGAGACGATAGCGGAAGCATGATGGAGACACATTCTATCGAGTTCAAAAAACTTGTTCACACACACGCACCAACTTTCTCCCTGGGTTTCCCTCTCTCACTCTCTCTTGTACCCTCCATTCCCTCGCTCAGATTTATGGCAGTGTGACACTTTGTGAATTATTCCATCCAAAAATTCATTCATGATTCTCTCTCTATTCTGACCGAGTCTCAGATATTTATGAAGAGAAGCAGCGGGGCTGTAAAGTCATTGGAATTTCCATGCTAAGACACAAGCCGGAGTCAAAGGAAAAGGAGATACATGTTACGTGGAAGGAGAAAGAGACATTTAGGCCAGACGCATGTAGCATGGGTCCATGTGTAGATGCGTGCCTTCAAATTTCCACACACTTCCTCCCTCAATTCATGTCGTTCATCTCTTTACACATATAGGCATACAAGTGTAGGTGAAATGTGTGCGTGTGCGTAGATTGTAGATTCAGAGTTTGGCTAATTCAATAAGAATTATGCGACGGACGTGCTTCAGCTAGTGAAATAGAGCTGGAGAGAGAGTGAGGAAGAGGGACAGAGGGAGAAGATGACTGTGGAAAATTTTCTTACATCGTCATCATCAATCGGTCGATGGAATCATCAACTGTGTGTGTGTGAGTGAGTCAGTGTGTTAAGGTACATTTTGCGAGTGCGTGCAACTTAAATTTTTTGACTACGCACAGAGTTACGCACTTCCTCCTCGGGAGTGACGTCAGTCCAGGGAATGTACATGTACTGAATTTACACACTTTTGGAAGAGGGTGAAGGCTGTTTTTGGAGAAAGTAGGCTATCTCCACACATATATCTATATGTGATGTTGGAGTTGGGGGGAAAGTGGGTGCGGGGTGGAGGCCAACAACCCAAAACTCTTCTGTGGAGGGAGGAGGTGAATGAAAATTCTGAATGAAATTCGAAGGAATATGTGAATGAATGGAGGGTCATGGACATCTGGCCATGGTGTGTGTCACCATGGGTGGTGTGTGGAGGAGACTTTGAGGTACCTCGTGCCAAAACAAGCCTTAATTTCCACGTGGAGAAGGCGGACCCGCCGAATTCTCCGCCAAATCAAAAAACTTGTCCAGGGGAGTGACGTCAACCCATGACGAAGGATGAGAGAGAAAATAGAGCTCACAATTTGGGATGTTCACACCAATAGGGAACACACGCACACAGTCACAGCAGAGGGATAGGAGGAGGAGGAGGACCTACATACACAAATAATAGGGTTTTTAATGTGCACATCATGGATGGATATAGTGCCCAAAAAGACGGAGGGAAAAGAGAAAGAGGGGTTGAGATGTGCAAAAAGTTTTATTTTTAGAACTGCGTGTGTGGCCCGCTCTAGATATTTTTAGGATATACCCTACGTACATAGAGTGTAGCAGGGAATGGCAAGCCTCCTATACAGCCTCACACACTTTTCCCTTTATCTTGTCCCACACACACACACAGCAGAGAGGAGCGGAGTTGGTGAGAGGCTGGAATGGTACACCTTCAGTGAGAATTCAGTGAGGCTGCTCACCATCGATTTACCTTTTTGTACCCGTACCCAAAGCGGGAGAGTATTGGATGGGGAAAATAGAAAGAGCTGCTACCACCCTTCGGCTAGCCCCGAAATTCGGAGCCCATGCAAGTCTCCTTGAAAAAATGGGGGTACATACAGAGCGACTGCCCTAGTCAGGATGCACAAACATAGAGGAGTTTCCTGGTCCCTATGATGTAATGAATGACTCTCTCTCTCTCGCTCTATGCTTGTGTGTGTCTGTGTTATCCCACTTTCTCTGAAACTCCCAAAATTTTCTTCCAAAACTCAACTTTCACTCGAGAGCTCACTCTAACGCAATTCCTCGACATTCAAAGCGGATGTTCAGAAACAGCCCAAATTCTCCACGTGGGGGCCTACATGGTGGGCCAAATATTGCTATTTCTGATCTCTTTTCATGCAACTAAAGCAACCACAAGCACATGCGATTGTGAGGAGAACAGCATCTCAAAATGCCTCCGTATGCGTGTGTGTGTTGTACGAAAGGGGGAACTGCAGACACGCAAAGCAAGTTTTTTAAATTATTTAAATCAATTATTGTAGGTCAATTTAAAAATATTTGAATAAATTTTCTATGCAAAATATTCTTTTAAAAATTTGTGAAACAAAATTTAGCACTCCTTTGTTAACCTGTTGTTTAGAAAGTTCTTTTTAAATAGCTTTTACATAGCTTTCACCTACTGGAAATAAACTCTGAATAGGATTCTAATAATAAATTTTTGCAAAGAGAATTCTTTGACACTATTTTCTCCTCTTCGAATTTTAATGAATATTCCTATTGACTGGGATTGGATACAGAATTTGTACATAATGGTTTAGCAAATGAGAAAGTGGTCATCAATAAAGTCTACTACTGGCCTAATTTGAGAATCTGTGAGGACGGTTTCTTCCCTTTCCACCCCCTCATACAACGCACCAAAATTACAACGAGTCAATGACTTTCTCTGAGAGTAAATCATGATTCAATTCCTTGCTATTTACTTTACAGTCTTCTTTTGATTCAATTTGTGCCAATACAAAACTAAAAGAAAAATACAAAAGCGTGGGCACCGTCGCTCTCCCTCCTCCTCCTCCGTCGCCAACTTTCTCTCTCTCTCTCTCTGATTCTATCGACACACTGACAGCTTTCTCTCCCTGTGTGTCTCACTTGTGAGTGTCAGCAAGTGGTGTACAAAAGGAGGAGGAGGGGAAGGGAACAAAAATAGCCATAGTAACTATGATAAGGGAAAGAACGTTGTTCAATACAAATCTAAAATTAAGGCACAGGATCTCAATCCCTGTCCAAAGCTCTGCAGTCATTCAGATGATTTTCAATTAGTGGACAAGGGAAAGGAAGGAGAGCCACCGTTAATTTCAGACAAGATTTCCATCTTTCTCCCTCCTCCTCCTCCTCTCCCCTTCTATTTATACAGAATGATTCATTCCATTGGACTTTTTTTCCCTTCTTCTTAAAAAGGAAAATCCAGTCTTCCTCCTCCTCCAGCAATTAGTTCCATGTATGAGTGAATGGGGAACTAGTCCTACTAGCCAATGTTCCAATCTCCCTATCAGACATACATTTGAATACAACAGATGTGCCTACCTACTCCAGTTCATCATTTCCTCCTCCTGAGATTCCTTGAGAGCCTCAGACAAGAAAATGATCCAATGCAATCTATAGAAAAATCCTGGGCTCTCACTCATGTAATTTTCTGCAGAATTGCAGTACCACCGAAGTACATGCATATGTATGGACAGGTACACACACACACACATGTATGTGGAGGAGACTGTGCTGAATAAGAACTACAAAAATAGAACCGAGACAGCGAATAAACCAACACAAATGAGGAGAGGAAAGGAGGAGGAGGACGGAGCTCCGTTTCAACTGAAATTGGTAACAACTTTTCCCTTTGTTCACATCTCTCTCTCCTTTCGAGTAAGTCAGGGAGAAAGGTTGGCTGGAGTGGGTTCCATAAAGCAGAATTTTCCCTCATTTACTTTTCCGTTCATCTCTCCTTCTTCCTCCCTCCTCTTCCAATCAACAAGGGAGAAGGGAGTGGAGAGATATATAGCTTTCACTCCTCCTTTCACCACATACAAAATGGTTGTACACAAGAGCTAGCTACATATGTGAGTCCTTGTAAGAGAGGGAAAAGAAGGAAAAGAGAAAATTCTTCTAACAAGGTAATTGTTTCTTCCACTCTGGTCGTCCTCAATGATCCTAGACTTGCCAAGAAAAACTCCAGCATTGACTGGCCTTCCCTCAGCCCCTATGTGTGTATGTGTGTGTGTGTCTCAATCTGTGTGTGTTGGCAGGAGCCAACTGGACAGACGTTGTAGTTCACCTATTTTTAGGCAGGATAGAGTAGTAAAGGAGAAGAAAAAGTTTTTGATGCTAAACCATAAGAATTGTCTCCTACACATTTGTGTCCTAGTGTGTGTGGGAAAGAGAGAAAGAAAGAGAAAGTGTGTGTATGTGTATGTGACCACCTACTATATGGTAGTAAATTAAGGTTAGTCAATGATCCATATAGATCTGTCTCTCTCTCCTCCCACCCACAGTCGCCCGTCCACGATGGTGACCAATGGAATTCATTAATAGACCACACACACTCTCACGCCCTCACTAAAAGGCATCAATGTAATCTCTCTAGGTTGGTTAAAGACTGAGCTCAATGGATTTCCTGTCGTCATTCCATTGTCACAGTTGGAAATGTCTAATCTTTAAATACTCTTCAATGACTCACTTTGCCGTCTCAGCTTCTTAATTTACTGCCTTGTTAACAATTGTACAATCACACACAAATACACATCCACAATTATATTTAGGTGGATGGGCGTTGACTACTTTCTCTCTCTCTCTCTCTCTTGTTCATCTAATGAATAGACGTTAGTTAATGAATGCATTTTCCCTCCATGGCTGTGCCTGCGTGAGCAAAACTTTCACTATGTGTGTGAGTGTGTATTTTGGTGGAGAACGTTAAGAGAGAGTCGGTCATAGGTTGTAGTCATCATTTTGGACGTCATCCACGAGTTTAACAAAGCAAAGATAAAGTAATAGTGGGATACGAGGGGAGAGGGGAAGGGGGAAAGATATTGGCTTTGTTGAGACGAAATTTAATTGTCCTTCCTTATTTCTTCCCAGAAAAGAAAAAGACGGAGGTGCGTCACTGACTCCATTGGTATTTAAGACGGAGGGAGAAGAAGCAGAGGAAGGGAAATTCATTGGTCACTTTCTCACTTGGTCATGGTCATTCCATTCAATTCTATCTCATCGACTTTCATTGTTCTCCTCTCACACTGACTTTCGTATGCAGAAGGCAAACAAAAATATTATAATTCTCCCCGTCCAACTTTCTCTCTCCAGTCTCCAGTGACTAATTGTCTTTTGTATGCGTTGTGTGTAGGTGTACAATTCAGTGGACTGTCTATACAAACAATGTTAACACATACGTACACACAGACACAGGTGTACTGGTGTGTGTGGTAGGGTGAAGAAAGGAAAGATTTTGGCCACACACATTTAAACTGGATTGAAAGTAGTTATTTTACTCCTCTATGAGGTCACACTCCCTGTCACCCCATTTCTCCATTCATCTCACTTTCTCTCCGTTTTCCTTATACATAGAGATTAGGGATGAAGTGAAAGCAGAGGAGGGGATACATGTGTGTTTAGAATCTAAAGAAATGTAAATAAAAGATTTTCTATTATCGGTACAAGAGAGAGAGTGTGTGTGTGAGAGAAATATTTTATTTAACTTCTTTCACTCCCCTATTGACCCCCATTATGTACTGATCAAACATGGAGTAGTCGGGATGTCTGTGTCGCCTCCTCCTCCTTCCTCAGGAAAGAGAGGAGGAGGAGAACAAATACACAGCGATACATTTTTGAAAGGTTGAAAGGCTGACAACTGGATGTAAATAGACGGATTTTACTTTTTACTGGATGAGAAAATCCCTGCATGCGTCAGACCACACACACACACCATGGCTGATACAGCAGTAGACTTTCACTGCGACGTGTGCATGTGTGTGTGTGTTTGCACTATTAACACAGTGCTACTTGTTCGTCCCATCACACAGGCGACCGGCACTCCATGAATCCGCCTATAAAAGCATCAGAGAAGAACACACACTCATGGAAAATATGAAAAACTTGAGGAATAGTCAACTCCACTCAACCAAAAGTAGACAAAAAAATATGCTGAGTATAGAGAGTTCAATCCAAAAACCTCAACTCCAATCTCACGCTCTATGTATAGACCCCAAACTTTTACATATAAACTTTCTCCTCTCTTCCCATGATGACAGGATGAAGACCATGGGACACAAGCACACACTACACAGTTAAGCTTGCAATATTTTATATCGAATACAGAGAGAGAGAGAGGAAGGGAGGGCAAATACACTCGAGAAATTCTGATCTGGAAAATACATGGCAACTTTTTTTGCACATTATATCATGTGTATTATACCCACAGAGTAGCCAAACCAAGGCTAAGCTCTTTTTTAGCAATTCTTTCCCTCTCTCCCTATAAATTTTATAGAGATAGGTTCCCCTCCTATCCGTAAACCATGGTACGTGTGTGGTGTGTGTGGAGAGAGTGAGAGGGGATAAAGATAGGTCACCACGGGCAAATAAACTTATAGTAGAGCAACAAGGACCATGATGACTTTTTTGGCCTTTCTTTCTCTTTACATATACTTTGGTATTTCAAAGTTTAGTTTTTATCCCTGTGTGTGTGGCGAAAGGCTACAAATACAAAATATGACGTCATCACGTCAACAACTAAAGGCAGACACATAGTCAACTTTAAAATAGGTTGAGTTATTTTGAGCAGGAGAAATAGAGAAAAATTGTCCCCCGGAAAGAAGAAGCCACACCAAAACTACAAAAACTGTACAAGGACAATATTGGAAAACTGTGTGTGTGTGTGAAATTTATTTTGAATATCCACAATACATTTTTGTATAACATAATATTTACGGATATTCATATTGGTTTACTATAAAATAGAGAGAGAGAGAAAAAGCTTGAGCAGGGAGGATTGACAACTGCCATTTTTTTAAACCCTTAAACTGTTCCCATCCAATTTTATTCCTTTAACCGACACTCTCATATTGCATTTTGAACTTTCACCTCTTCCCCTCTTGTCTTAGTCTATTGCATACTGTGCCACATGGTTCCAAAAGGAAGGACAGTCCAAAGTGAAATCCAACATTGTCGTCAAAAGAATGACAAAGCTGCCGTCAATTTTTAAGGCTAATGCAAATTGTGTGGACAAATACTTACATGAACTTGTTTGGAATTGACGGGATGTCATTTTTTTTTCAAAAAAGGAATTCAATAAGCTTTCTTTTTATTAAATTTTTCCTCCTCCACTCCCTCACCCCTAAAAATTTTCCATTACACTGTATAACTCCTTACACATCCAACATCTGTCCTGGTTTCTACACCCTAAAAAGAGAAGGCCGCTTTTCAGAATTTTCAAATTCCCTTGTCAATAGATTGACCCTGGACTTTAGAAAAAAGGATCAGGACGAGAATGAGGAGAGAATAAAATTCTGGGAAAATTTTAGCCCCCATTTTTACTACAGCCGTTGTCTGAGGTGTCTAGTGGTTCACACGCACACACACACAAAAGATTATAAAATGACGTTGGAATATTTATAATTTAAAAAGATTACTCTGATGCGGTGATGCTGTGCGCCAAAAATGGGTAACCTAACCTTTCCCCATCCCTTGTGTTACTTTCTCCATACAGCAGGTACACACGGCCTGAAGTCAGTCCGAGAGAAACCATGGTTAGGGTCATAACCGAATGTTAGGACCATCCAAAAACCAGTGAGATGAGGGATTCTAAAATAGAATACACTGGTAAGCAGGATGCGGATATATAAATACTGAGAGAGAGACAAACTGGGAGACAGTGAGAGAGATAAAAGCTAAACTTAAGCTACGCTAAGGAAAGCTGATTAAACTTTCACCACGGCCATGACTATCTCTGAAGAACCCCTCCTCCTCCTCCTGCCTCACTCTCTCATTTGTGAAAGTCTTTCTTTTCCCATCGGAATCCAGACACACACAGACAGGGACACTAAGAGGGAGGGGAAAGTGGTGGCGGGGAGGCAGACTCATAATTGTAAGTTATATTTAGACACGTACCATCATTATACAATGTATAAGCCAAGGGCTTTCAAGTTGCCACTGTCGCTTCCGCTTTCCCCTGCATTTGTACACACACACACATACCCTCCCTAATAAAAAGCTTTTTTTACTGCAGAGCCTCCTCCTCTCCCTTTCTCGGTCTACGGAGTCCGGACTTTTGACTTATTGTCAGAGCCCGTCTAAATTGAGATGATGGTTCTTTTGCATGATTGTACGTGTGTGTGATGAAAAGAGGGAGAGAGATATTTCAAGACTACCTTTCTCCACGTTCTCAAGAAATGGAACGGACCTTGAAAATGCGAGACAACAAAAAAAGGAAGAAAGAGAAAGAACATGTGTATAGGGAAAGCTAATAATGCCCCGGCTCCCATAGTCAAACAAATGAAAGTTGAAGTGGGGCAGGAGAGAGAGAGAAAAAAAAGTTTATTAATATTAAGGTTTACATAAGTCACATGCTTTTCTACTTTCTCTCTCTCTCTTTTCCCTCCCAATGATCTTGAAATTCATTTTTTCTCCAAAACTTTTCCCCCTATTTTTATTCCTCTTCATTTTTTGGTGAGGAGTAACAACTGGAGGAGGAGAGTAACGTCTCTTCTACTTTTTTGGAACATGAGTACAATTTTTTTTGTGTTCTTTGTGAGGGAAATTCTTACCATTATTTTACTTTCATCTAAAAAAATATAGTCTAATATAATATGGTATGTGTACAGGAGGGAAAGTTTGAACAATATATATAATGTCATGTCAAAATTGAACTTTGTAGACAGACATAGAGAGAGAGAGGAGGAGGAGAAGAAGAATTTTTTTGTTTGTATACTCCGCTCCTTGATTACCATGCATCTTCCAATTTTAGAACAAGAACGTGAGTGAGTTTGAGATGTATGGAGAGAAAGAGACAAAGTTTTTTTTCCAGTACCCGAAAAGAATAAAAGTTTTGTTTTTAGTCCTTGAACTTGTCGGAAATAGTAAAAAAATACAGAGGACATTTTTTAAATTAACAAAAGCAGTTGAAAGATAAACACAATTTAAATAAAAAAGTACAATTTAAATATCTTTTTTAAAAGAAATTTAACTACCTTCTTCATAATTAATAATACACAATCCATACATACACATACGTGTGGTCATGACAGGCCAGTGATGAACGTGTGGCTCATCTATATATTATGACCTTGGTTTAAAAATAATGAAATTGACTTAATTTCCACACACACACACTTCTTAGGAAGGAGACTTTGAGTGTGCGGTGACAGACTTAATGATTAATTAATTCTTGCCATGCACGTGCCCATTTCTTCCAGTCACACACTGAATATCCCCTATCCATGTGTATGTTACCAACAAATACAGGCACACGTTCGGAGGCCCTAGTCATTCCTTCTTAAAGTTTTTGAACAGTGTTCATACACTACCCATATACAGATGTATGGCATGTATGGCTGTATGATATTAATATCGCTCTAAGTTTAGCCGTTAATTATGCTAAAGCTTAGACATCCTAAGCATCGATTAAAATTGATGGCCAACTTTTCTTACACGCTCTGCTTATTTTAACAACTCCTGACTCTCTTTCTTTAGTCCCCCCTTTCCTTCATGAGTACACATGCTGATATAGGCACACACATGGATTGTGTGTGTCTGTGTGTACAGGAGGAGAGGGTCAACATGGAGTTTTTGCCATTTGCGTCTGTGCTTCACTTTTATGCTAATTTTCTAGAACAATTAGAACAGAACCGGTGAGGAGAGTGTGTGTGGTTTTGAGCTGGTTTAATTCTTTATCAGCTATCACTCTCCAAACACACACACACACACACACACACATATTTTCGATGGGCTCAGCACACGCCAAGTCAAGGATGGTTCAACGAAGATTGTGATTATAGAAAGTTTGACAAGAAATTGCGACTCCTTTTTCTGAGACAAGTAATTCGTCTCAAAACGAAAGGATAATTTGCAGAACTTCCTCCCATTTACTTTCACTTCCCTTCATCCCTACACAGGAATGTACATGTATCGTCCTACAAATCCTGAGGATGCATACCGATTTTATAAGTGTATGTCTCGTCTATGACGATTTTCACAAGTTTAGCCAAATTTGGACAATAAATCACTTTCTCACTTTCGTAGTAGTCAACATTGTCATCAGAAGTCTATCCTCTCTCCTGACATGGAGTGAAAGCCAGGCTGTGGAAAATGTACTCCTAATAATGATCTGATCTAAACGATTTCCCCCTCTCTTCCTCCATTCTCATCCAACACACAAAGAGAAAAATCCACTCGTGAGTTGACTCTGGAGACTTTTTTTTAATTTTACTTTACCCCTGAATTCTCCAGGCTGGCTGAGGTGAGCCACTCCAATCTTTTGAATGTATTACATTACACTGCATACATGAGAAGGGAATGTTGCTTTTAAAGGAAATGGAGTGCAACAACAACAGCCATGTCTACTTCGTATGTATTTGTGTGTGTGTACAGGAAGAAAGCCATCCAGAATCCTTAAATCTTTTTTGTACATTAGAGAGCCTGGGATTTGGATGTTGGTATGTATTTGCTACAATGTAACTGTGCTATAGTCTCTCTTCTCCTCTCCAGGAGATTAAAATCCAAGGAAATCTCTTTCCCTCTGTACTCTGTGTCTCTCTCTCTATGTCATAGTACACGCTGTGTGTTTGTGGTTGTTACGTGCACATCGGTACAGTCCACATATTTTTTTAAAAGGAATCTTGGTAAGATTAGAGTTTTTCTGAAAGAGAGAGAGAGAGAAGTAACCACAGGTGATTCTCATCCCACGGCCACGAACGAGCCAAAAGTCAACCCCGCTCGACATTAATGAGAGTAACAAGGGGTAAACGAAAGTGAAATGAATGGCTGAGTTATTTTAAGGAGAAAAGCAACCAGGGTAAAGTAAAGGGAAAGGAGAGGAGAGGAGAAGAAGAAGGAGGCTTGGAGGAGGATTTCCTTTCTGGGTTCGCGTGTTCTCAAATGGAATTATTATGGTGCTTCATCTTGGTTCTCCTCTCCTTCTCTTGCTATTACTATTGCTACTGGAGAAACATGGAGTAGGGTTTTTGTACTGAAAAAAAAACTTATCCGGATTCTGGAAAAGAATGAGACATGCAATTTCGGAGAATCATGTCCAATCCTTTTGCTCTTCCATGTTGTGTATAAACATGGAAGTCTGGAATACTACTGTAATGAGAGGAATGGAGACCAGGAGAGAGGAGAAGCCAATCATAGTCCAGGATTTGAGTTTACAATTTTGTATTATTATTTATACTTAATAAAAGACTTTATGGGATATTTATACGGTAGAAAGTGATAAAAAACGGAGGCTTGGAGGAGGGAATACCTACAGTAGTAGCAGCCAGACTAAAAGGGAAATAAAATTGGAGAAAGGGCGTCATACATTACTGTGGATTTAAATTTTGGTACGGTATATATCTAATAGTATGAAAGAATCCATTCAGTAATGTTTAGAGAGCACACACACACAAACAACTCAATTTATTGCTATACTAATAATAATTAGAGTCAGTGGTTATGGTTAACCCTTCTCTATTTTCATACACACACACACACTTTTGCCAGGGATTTATGAAACGACTACATTTATGCTAATTTATTGGAAGCGTACAAAGTCGTAGTAGTACAAAGTACAGACATTTTCCCCTGTAACGTATTTTTGCGTAAGTAGTAAAATCTGTTTAGCGTGTCTGGACGGAAAAATCTTTGTACTCTTAATTCAAATTCATTACAAATTTTCTAGTCCTGATAAAATATGAAGACACACCAAACGAATAGTAATAGTACATATAATATATTTATGTGTGTGTGTAATTTGGAATCTGAGTACAATTTTAATAATTCTAAGGGATGCTGTACACAACAGAAGAAAAAAATGTAGTTCTTCTGAGGGTCTAAGGCGTTTCTCTGAATTTTCATCCGTTTGTAAGGAATGTTGGTAAATAAAAAGCGTGCATGATGAATCAGGATGAATCGGGCTCATTTGAAATGTGTTTGTTGGGGAGTACAAACATGTGAGTTTTACCCCACACTCTAGTTTAAATAATAAAACTTTTTGTTGGGTGAGATGATGGAGAGAGAGAGAGAAAAGAAGAGTGGAGAGTGAAAAGTATTCATGGGAAAAAGAGGACGGAACTAATTTTAGAAACTTGTTCTTCACTTTTTCTGGAGAAAAAAACTACAGATTTGTAAATACCTGGAAATTGGTGTGATATTCCGTAGATCCAAATCTGACTCCTGGCTAAAATCTAAGAAAAATGAAGATTGTGGAAATTTGATCCTCTGTTTTCCCTACTTGTTACTGGTTACTGGATGTGAACCATACTCTGTGTGAATACATAATATAAATATGAAGATTTTCTTTTGTCATGACGTAAACAACTTTCTCCTTTTTTTCTCCCAAATATTATTGTGAATACAAAGAGGAAGAAAATAATACGGTTCTTTGGGTAGAATGGAATAATTGTAGGAAATTGAATAAAGTGAAATTGAGAAGAGTTTGAGGGGGAGAGAATAAGGAATCACTCTCAATGTTTAAAGAAAATAGTTTTTGAAAATATATACAACTTATTCTTTTTTTATCCAGTATTCCAGACTCTATTGATTTTTACAAAGCATGCCCGAAATACACAGCATTATTAAATGGATTCAAAGATTGTACGAGGAAAAAAGAAATTTTAAATTTACGAAGGACAGCTTTTGACTGGAAGTTCCGAGGATTGTAAATTCTGTGTCATGAAAATAAATACTAAGAATTTCACCTGTTAAAATAATAATTGAGTACATGAAATTCTGATAAAAATTAATTATTTTTATTCTCCGACATGATTAGAGAGCAGAATAGTTGAAAAGTTGTTCCTGTTTTTGGGCGCTCGTGTGTGTGTGTGTGCAGAAAATGCATTTGGAAATGTAATTATAATTAAAGACACGAGATTTACAAAAAAAAAGTAGGTCAGAAAAATTACGAGTGTGAGGGGAAAGTGAAAGTAGGGAAAGGGAAAAAAATCAAGGAGACTAACTAAACCGATCGTCTCTCTCTTTTTCTGAGAGCTGATAAATTTTGTAAGAGGGATGAAACGGATGGCTCGTTTGTGTGTATCTTTCCACTCTCTGCATTTCTCTCCTCCTCATTATGTGCATATATAAAATTGATTAGGTCGCCTAATCAAATCTTATTTGAATTCCATGGAAGAGGACTGCACAAAGGAGAAAAGCTGGTGAGACAGTCTTGGAAATAAGAAGAGAACTCACTCAACTTGAAACTGCAATACTACTAACCGAATTGCTTATATTACACATTAACCTAAAGAGAAATGGGACGGGAGAGGCGATGGGACTCAAAACAAAATTTAGTTGCAGTCTCAGTCTGATTGACATGTTCACGTGTAATAAATAAAAAAAACGAGGAAGAGAGAAAGTAATTGAGTGTATATATGAGGAATGAGCGGTCGTAAAATCAATAAAGAAAATTTATTGGAATGACTTTCACTCTTCCACTTTCTCCAATAAATTTGAAAGTGTAGAGTGAAATAATCTGATGGGTGGTTAAGTTCAAGTATTAATGTGACGCTAATCATTTTTCATTTTAGTTAAATTGAATAGTTTCATCTTCCAAATATCAACCGTTGACGCCTGTAAGAAAACTAATGACATTTTAAACGTCTCAAAATATTGAAATAAATTTGGAAAGTCATTAATTCTTCTGAAGATGACTTGAGAACTTGGAAAGAGAGAGAGAGAGGAGTGTGTGTAATTTGTTAATTTAAATCATGAACTAATTAATTTTCATATTATGACCAACATCATTCAGTTGTTGATTAGTTCACAAGTTTTCAATTTATTGGACTCAGCAAATTGACTAATAGTTCATTTTATGTAGGGAGTGTGGAGAAAGTCAGATGAAATTACACTGTCTAGAATCTCTAGAATCCGTACAGATTGGAATGTGAAGAGTTACTCTACTGCGTAGAGTTTAATCCACGTCCACGAATCAAAAAATCTCATAAACAACTTTTTTGTGTCGTTTTCACTCGTGCATTAAATTGCCAATTAAAACAAAAAACATGTGCAAATAAAAAAAAACATGTGCAAGAATACAAACTCTTTTTTTGAAAAAAAATTGGATCACACACGCATGTGAATGACAATGCCATAATATATATGAAGATTCAAATAATGAGATTAAATCTGAGAATCACTCCCAAACAAATTCACGTGGTTTTTTTCAGAATCCATTGAATTATGACTGTGTCACGAGGTAAAAGTTGATATTTTTGACCTCGTCAGCCTACACTTCTAGCTAACAAAACAAAATATGAAGTCCTGGATTATTTGAAAAATTCAAACTTTACACTGTGTGGAGTGTGACCCTGTCACAATAAATCATATCAAATGATGTTATTCAATTTCATTAGCCATCCTAAATTTTCAACATACACATTACATTTTAATTACCTTGAAAATCTCAAACATTTGCACAAACAAGAAAGGAAACATGAGATTTGTTATGCTTGGATGATGCAACTTGAATAATTTGTGCATCACAAAGTGAAAATAGGGCAAGAAACAAGAAGAAAAAAACAATTAAAATATTGACACGGAATCAAAACAATAACAATTAATGTGAGTATGTCATCGTCTATTACATCCGCCACAAAACTTCACAGCTTTTCCGTCCCCTACCCGATCAACAAATATTCTCTCCCACTTTCCCTTAATTGAGACTTTATACTGGATGCGTGTGTGTGCAAAAATCTTAATTTTTCCCTTCTCTCCACACACTGCCCTTGAAATTCGAAATAGATTTGATTTTAGTAATTGATGTACACCAAAAAACTTGGAAATTATTTTATCCCACAACATCCTATCAATTTCCTTCAAGATCCAAAGTCCCCGACTTCGGATCTTTTCTAGAAAAGTTTGTCTCTCTATATATTTCTTAAATGTTGTGAATGCAAAGAAATTAAATAGTTTACTCGACTATATTTTGTTGTTCAAAGAAATAGAAAAAAACTGGATTGAACACTATGTTAACAATAGTCTAGACTAAATTCTGCGAACAATAAACGATCAACTGGCGTCGAGACACTAATTAATTAATTAGGAATATTATACTTGTCATTGGAATGGTTTTCTTCGATAAACACACAAACAAATAAGACAAAGTAGATGTAAAAAAAAATTAAAATAGTCAAAACTTCTGTGTGTCTCTTTTATATACGTGTACAATATGTGTGTGTGTTGAGAAGATGCGTTGTGGGAGCCAGAAAAACGAGGAGGAGAGAAAGAGAGAGAAGAAAAACAAACACACATTTACAACAGTCCTGAACAAATTGACGACTCTGTGCAGCTGTGTGTCTTCGGCGTACGTCAAAAAAAGTGCATAAATATAACAGTAAATTGCAGGGGATGCTAGGAAAAACACACACAGACTGTGTGACACAGCTCAAAGACACACACATACACAGCTGATTCACAACTACCTTCTAATCGACTAGTGAACATAATCGTCATCCTTTTTTATTTTGCAAGCTGGCAACTATTCACGGGGTCCCATGCTACGTAAATACACATAGTATATTACTATTTGTAATGTATATCCCTTCCTAATTAAAGAATTCCTACTCAAAGTACATTGTATTTGAAAATAGAGAATAAAAAATAAATCCTTTCCACTCAGCATCTCCCTGACTAGTCAATTTCTTCCTCATATTTAACAGAGACAGACAACTAAATTGTAAAGATACAGAATGAGAAAGAGAGATGCGGAAGGGAGAAGAAAAATAACCCCATTTACATTTGCAGATTTATTTTAATAGTTAAAGTATTTGAGAGAGGAGCACAGGACGGGAGGAGAGTACAAATATTTTAATGGTGATTTAGCATGCTTAACAACGAGCGGTCTCCTTTACACTTTATTTTGGAAGGACAGCATCCAACACAAATAAACGGTAGGAAGTCAAATAAAATAGATATTGTTATTACAATTCTCATCTTCCTTCTGAAATTTTCTTAAGGATTCTGACATTTGTTCCCAAGCGAAATATTCCAGCTTATGTTTCAACTACACATGTATATATCACACGGTCTTGAATTCGAGAGTGTGGAAAATTACGAGAAACAATTTTTGTGTATAATTTCTCTCTATATATATTTTTTGCATTGCTACGTTTTATTTGTTGCACAGGGAATTTTTGAAATCCAATTTTTGTACCTCAATTTTCATGCACATTTGGACAAATGGAGCGTCTGGCATTGAACTGAATTCATGGAATTTTCTTCCAAAACTTTCTCAAAATGTCTCTACGTCTACCTTTAGAGACTCACAATGATTTTTTATTGTATCTAAAAATAGTCGTGGCAAAATATGTTTTTAGCACAATTTTACTTTTTCTCTCGACAAAAGAATACGAGATGAAAGGATGGAAAAGTGCTTTTTTGTAAGTTGAGTTGTTTTGGGACATTCGAGAGAAAAGTTTTCCCTTTAAAAAAAAGTAGAGGACGAGACTTGATCTGACTCACTCAGGTAAGCTGACAATAAGTTTGGAGAGTGGATGGTGTCGGTGTCGTGTATGTATAGTGGGTCACAAAGAGACGTGTCTCAAGACGGAGACAATCGGATATGTGAGAGGATGACAAAAGTAGAGTAGTATGCATATAACATAGATAAGATGAGGTATAGAATGATCGAGTGTGAGTGAAACAAGAGAATGAGGAAAACTTACCGTTGATGAACAATGATCTTCATTTGCACTCTGCGTTCGGCGAAGAAATTTTGCTATTTTGGACTCACTCTTTGTCGGCTTTTTCTCATCTAAAAATACACACAGAGAGAAAAAATAAAAACATTATTATTTTTCATCCTCCATTATTCCATAAAAAGACACCATGAAGATGCTTGAGAGGAGAAAGTTGGAAAAATGTGGTTTTATATTTTTTGTGTACTACACGTTTTATTGTGTCACTCGAGACTCCAATTAACATTAGATGGGGATGGGTCCATGTGCGTGTGTGTGGAAAGGACCCTTAAATATATGAATCCACAGACTATCTATCGTGAGCAACGTGTTTTTAGTGTTGTCGTACCATGCTTCATAGTACAGTGTGTATGATTCTTTAGATGTCGTCACCGAATACCTCCCGTACTTTTGGTTCATTATCCGAGATTATTTGACACACACAAATATCCCCGCTTTTCTGACAGAGCAATTAAAAATAAAGTTGTCAAAGTTACCCCTCCACTGTGTGTGTGTCTACTGTCTATGTACACTGACTGTGTGACTTTCAGTGCACAGACTTTGTGTGTGTGTGGAGAGTCTTATTAGCGTGTGGTGTAACCAGCAACCAGCGGATTTTCCACTCTCCCTCTCTTTGTCAATCTAATTTGACTACCTGTGAAGGTGTGCTCGTCTGTGTGTACTCCTTACATTTACTCACACTGTACGGTACATAATGATGTCTGTAGAATGAAAAGAGTGGATGAGGGCAGTTTCCACTCACTCAGTCTCATCCAGAGTTTTCAACTTAAATAAGAACAATGCATGTATTTGACTAAGTGAAATGTAATAAAAGTATTCCTTTTGATGTCTCGAATGTGATGTAGCCGTGCTTCTACTGTCTATGTTGTAAAGTGAAAGTGGAAGAAAGGAATGTAACCTTACGCCATTTTGTTCCCATTAGAGACTCTCAACTGTGTGTGTGTGGAAAATCTATTTTTGATGATGTAATGCATCCATAATCTTCTTCTCCAGAGTTTATTTTACAAATAAGTCAAAGAGAACCCTAAGAGTCTTGAAGTAGAGACATTGCTTCTTTACCTCTATTTCTATTAAGGATCTTTTGCGATATTTTCCTTATTTACGTATTTTTATATATCGTATTGAGACTCATACTTCACTGACCCTGTACTTTATTTTGTGCTCAGCCTGACAGTTTAATTGGCTTCAAATTGATTTAAATTCCAATTTTTTTCGAAGCAAGACCTGACTTCACGGTCCCTACTTGGTTTGTACGTTACTCTTTGGTTAATTGACTGCATTTAATCACCATTCGTCTAATCACCCAAGTAATGATGCACGGTGTGTATTATGTAAACACAATGTAGTTACAAGTCTAAACATGGATTTTGTATTCAAATAGTCTATTTTTTCATGGTACTGTCTTTACGTAGTCCCACTTTCTAGTATTTACATAGTTGTAAAGAGAGAGAGAGAAGGAGGGAGAGTTGAGCAGACTGTAGTCTCAATTTCCTTTAATTACTTTTGAATAAAGTGAGAAGGAACTTGGTTTAGGGGGAGAGGGAGGAAGAGGAAGAGTGTTGAAAGGTAGAATGTGGAAAGTTGAAGAAAATTAATACGACAGGGAAAGGATAAATGAGAGAAAGGAAGGGAAAGCGCCCAAGGAATTCCAGCTGAGAATTTCTAACAGAGAAATGAAGGACACTTTGTTGGAGAAAGGGAAAAGAGAGAGTCCAAGAACCTTGGGGACCACAGCTGGTAGTCCTGAACTGGTTCAGTAGTTTGAAAGGAAACTTGAACAACACAACCGTACATAACTCCTCTCTTCAATCCACTACCACTATCGCTGTCTCAGTTTGGAGGAAATGCAAATTTTGATTGTACAACTATACTTTTACACACCTACTATTTACTACATATATGTATAGTAGTAATCCTTTTGTTTCCAAGATTTTCTGAGCAGACTTACTGGTGGCAGAGTTACCTTGATATCAATTCACTTCAATGCCACCCTCCTAGAAGAACAAGAAAGAAAGAAAATGTCCTGGAGGAATACTGAGAAAGAACATCGTCATCATCTTTATCCACTTGTCTCTCTCTCTACACAATCGTAGAATACTCTGCTTCAAAAATTTGTTCAGATACAATACAAATTCAAAAATTACATCTACAAAGTATCTGAACAAGTACATAGAGACATTTAGCTCTGTATATTCAGAAAGGAGTGTCATGTACGAGATATATAGACTACGACTTCAAGAGTTGGTTG
This sequence comes from Pygmarrhopalites habei, assembly GCA_009870185.1. Taxonomy (NCBI): domain Eukaryota; kingdom Metazoa; phylum Arthropoda; class Collembola; order Symphypleona; family Arrhopalitidae; genus Pygmarrhopalites; species Pygmarrhopalites habei. Next base: position 21,089 of record WJFB01001702.1, read on the forward strand.
GATGGTGAAAGCGAGATAGTCTTCTCCCGTATACTTTCTCCCGTACTAAATGTATTGTGTTGTGGGGGAGAGACCCGAGTTTGTGCACAACTTATCCAATTTTCCAGAGTAAAAAACTAATCAGATTGACAATAGCTTGAATTATATAATGGCGGCTTGAGTGATCCAATTTCATCATTTTATAAAAGGGGTTTCGCTTCAAAAAGAAGAAGGATACATGTTCAAGGTCAAGAGAAAGGGTATCTGAAAGAGTTTCTTCCTCTCATTACACACACGTGTATTTGATAGTGCTACAGGGAATTCTATAGGTATTACTTCAATCCCTCCTCTTGAAAAAGAAATGAAGCTAGTAAATAATTTTTAAAAATACTAAATATTGTACACACGCACGCACTCTCTCTCTCTACATCCTACGGCCGATATGTGTAGACAGACAAGTTACTACAACTAGTGTTATTAGAGTCAGTTCAATGCCATCTCGATACTTCCCCTCCTCCCTCTCCTCCAGTCTCTCATCCTCCGTTTTTTCAAGTATAAAATTAACTTATTTTTAGATTTATTTCTTACACCTTTCACTCTCTCTAGAACCAAGAGAATTTTCAAGAAAAAGAGAGAGGGAGAGAGAGACTCATTCAAAAACTTTTCGAGGTTGTAAAATTTCTCCAATTTATTTTTAGTGCCTTCTTTACGCAGCCCCCAAGAACTATAGTTACATAATACACACACACACTTAGTGTACACACATCCGGAATCCAGAATGGTAGAGGTGAGGAAATCAATCAAGGAAATTTTTTACACAAGAGAAGATAGGCGGCCACATGTGGGTTCTTCCCTCATTATCGGAGAAAGAGTATTTTTAGGGCTCTCCACTCACCCTCTTCTACTTGTGTGTGTGTGTGAACGTGAAGACGACTGTCAGCAGAATCTCTAACGGAAGGATAATGATGAGCAAAGTGATGATGACAAGTTACCGGTATGGCTGCAAACCATCATACAAACGAGGATAAAAAGAAATTTCCATTTATTATGTAGTCAAACCCGTGGTTGTTGTAGTGTGTGTATGAGAATACCGTATTTCCTCCAATAGAACTGCACACTCAATTTATGTTGAATTGAGAAGACAACTTAGCACTTTAATCTAATTAACAGAAATCCCTCCATTTCTATTCTGTATTCAGTTATTTGACCAATACATCGTAATCTACTTAAGAAAATACCACACTAACCAGGCCTTTGATAGTACGGTATTTATGGATATTAATGGATAATATTTATCTTTTTCTATTTACTGTATTATTTTTGTATTTGACAATTACACATTCTCTTGTTGTTGCTATTATGAAGGAAAAACAGATTGTGCCATCGATTTTTATCTTTCTTTCATTCCGTGAATATTCTTTTTTACCCCCTCCCAATCTTCTAGACAATAAAAAGAAATGTGATGTTTATTTTTGGAAATACAATTTCCTCCTTCTCCTCTGCTTACCGAGTAAAGTTGTGCGTTAAAAGGGAAACCCCCTTGTTAGTGTCATCTCAAAAAAATTGTATTGACTGTCATAAAATTCTGAGCAATTTGAATCAATGTATGACTGAAGGATAAAAATACGTATTTTTTTGTGAATATCTGTACTTATTAAAAGAGCGGACTTAGTAAGTCACTTTCTTAGAGAGTCAAGGTTGAGACGGGATCATAAAAATTCATTTGATATTTTCTGTACTCAACTTCGGTTTCAATTTTGACTATACGCACACAACAACTGCATAGTAAAGTCTGGAGTAACATGTCCCCGGCAATGGAGATAAAATATGAAACACATAAGATGTTGATGTAAACTTTTGAATGTGGGAGTCTTCCCAGTTATTGATACACTTTGGCTTCTAATGGATTTATTACAAATGGAGGTTGATAGTTGGTTATGAGAAGTTTATGTAATGACTTTGATTTGTTTAATTTGGTTGCGTAGAGTGTATCAGAAAGTTCCCTCCAATGATCCCCAATTAAGCCTCATTAAATATGCTTCTCTACGTTTTAATTTCTATCATTGCCTCACTCCTCCTCCAGAACATCTTAAAATGGGAGAAGCTTCACATCCTCCCTCCCAAAGTACACATCCAAGTACGAGGAGGAGGGGGAAGGAGAAATATGGAGAAGTGGCGTTAAAATCCATTTTGATGAGGTGTTAAAACACAATTTGTCAAAAAGGAAAAGTGGAATCTCTTCTTCTCCATCTCATCCCATTCCGTGGTTTGAAGGCCATTTGCCTATCATCTCGTTCCTTTAAATAGAATAGAAAGTTCCACACACACACACACGACTCCCTTTCTCCATTTGCCTACTAGTACATGTAGGGTAGGAAAAGATGATGATGCTTCATCAGCGAAACGAGGAATTTGGTGGAGTCTAATTCTACCTCCCCCATCTACATGTACATGTATAAATTCAAATTTAACAAGTAATAGCCTAATTTTGTCTTCTGACGTTCTTCTCTTAGACATACAGTAAGAGGGAGAGAGAGGGAGGAGGAGTTTAGTGGGACCTCTCCATAAATTCCTGTGTGTGGATGATGATGAATGTTGACTGAGTGAAAATTTGAACACCTCACTTTCTCTCTCCACTCCTATCTCTAGAACCGTTTCCTCCTCCACTCGTTTTGCTCCGGTGAGTAAGCCTAGGGATAAAAATAGGATTTGAGAAAATTTGAATTTAATTTACCTGTGGAATTACTACTGTGTAATTCTCCAGATCCAAAATGATGACATTTCTTGGAGCAACTCGGGTAGAGGAATTGAGTGGTGGTGGAGCTGGGTGTGCTCTTGGGATCTACAATAAAGGTCAAGGAATAAAAATGAGAACCGTCATAATGAGATGGTAATGTCGCGAATTTTTGCATTCTACACACATTTACTACTGTAATCGTGAGAGATGTCCTCTCAGGGAAGGAAGATTTTGAATGACATTGAATGTGAACGAGATTTATATACATTTATGTGACATGATGTAACACACGCATAAGAATTGTGATTAATTACTTGCCAATTGATTTTTCTACAATTTTGAATGTTTTTCATATTCCGTTGCTTCACATAACGACGACCAATAATAATTCTATAATGAAAAATATTACTACTTTACCTTCTTGTAGATGATCTTCACTCAGAACTTCGGAACTCCTCGACGACCGGAGACTCGCCTGCATCAAAAAGACAAAAAAGAACAAACGATGATGATGATTACCATTTCAAAACACATTTAATGACAGTCCCCCATCCATAATTGTGCACACAGCGGTTCTACATATTTACACGATTTATTAAACTCCTCGTGTCCCTCTTTCTCAATTTAGTCTTTGCATAGTAATATAAGTCTCCCTTTTTATTACATTCCACAGATAGGATTTGAGATGGGAGACTGGGATGGTCCATGCATAAATAGCTATATTATTACACATTCATATCCATATATCATGCATATAGGGAAGAGAGAGAACAGTTTTAGTTTTAGCCCTGCTTAAAGCTCATCTCTCTCTCTCGATTTTCTTTTGTCTTTTCGACACGGTGACGCAAATAGCCCAAATTTTAATTAATAGTACAAACGCTGTGACAGCCATGGAGTTTGTATTATAAAACGCACACACACTCACTCTCCATACCCTTGACTATACCTCAGCTGTAGTCTTTATGTGTGTGTGCGTGTGTATGTGTGTGTGTGTGGAATCTCTCTCTCATATTTTTGGCAACGCCAAACGGTGGCAACATTTCAGTTAAACTCTCTTCTAATATACATCAAGACTATGGGGAAGTAAAAGCAAAAGCAAAATGAAAGGAAGGATCGATTGGGTTGCCAGACACACAAAACTCGACTAGACTGTGTGTGTGTGGAGAGAGTTAGTGTGCTGTAACATCACACTAGGTAAAATGTCTTAGGGTTATAAACAACCCTTTTGGGTACTACCTTGTCTCTTCCTTCCTCACAATCATACCCTATCCCTTTATATTAGAGAAATGCAGGGAAATATAGAATTTAGGGTAGAGAAAAGGAGAGTAAATAGCTCTAAATTCGTCTTCAAAAGCGGTTTTTTGGTTCCCTCTTCCTCTCTCTCTCTCTCTCTTGGCCCTAGTCGCTTGCAAATGAATTGAACATTTATTTTAGTGGTTGTCGTTCCTATCAACAGGACTATATCCTCGTATTTCATGTGTACATTTATATTTACACATACACGTACCCGGGGGAAGGTTATGGGCTTTTGTCAAAGAGTTACAATTCAAGATGATGTACTGTATATCCGTCACTTCCCCCCTCCACACACAGACACACACACACACACAATCCTTTGAATTTCATCTGTCTACCGTATTCCGTCTGACAGCCCACTTTGCCTTTCATCTCAAATTCTTGAAAAGTTTTTGGAAAAGGGGGTGGCGGACGAGGTTTCCGTAGTTTCCTTCCTATGCTCCGGGTACTGTTTGGATCTCTGTATTTCATTAACAGAAAATACGGGCGTTCTCCCACTTTATCCTCCATGTATTTACATGTGTCTAGGCTACCCAGCTTTGTTCCCATGACCCGAAGACCAATAATTCCAGTCTGAATAGGACTGAGAGCTATGTTTTCAATAAGAAGCGTCAAAAGAAAGGAGAAGGGAAGCACACATGTGTTGAATATTATATTTCTACAAGCATACACATACACACACCATCATCTACCATGTACATGTAAGGGGAAATAGATGTAGACATTCTATAAATGTCAGTTCTACCATTAATACCATGAAACTTTTGATCTTGACATTGGAAAGTCTACATGTTAATCTGACTGGCATTCCACGACGTCTTCCTCCCTCCCTCATTTCTGACTACTGTCGACTGACTCCTCCAGTCGTTTCATATGTTCCCCTTGTATTGAAATTTATTATTTCGTGATGTACAGCCGTACAACCTCAAGAGTATCAATACATATTCATCGCGAGAGACACAAAAGCTAATTGAAAATAGTTCTTGGAAATAAGGAAGAATAATTACATAGTCTGGCTTTTCAACACGTGCAAAAAGGGAGGGTGGGAGGTCCGGGTGGAAAAGGCGTGAAAGCAAGGAAAAGAGACAAGAAGGTCTTCATGTGAAGACAACCTACCTATTGTACACAGAACTTGAGAAAAAGAGAGAGGACAATTGAGGAATAAATTTACATAACATTTTCAGGGTTAAGTGTAAGTTACATACTCTGGGATTCATGACCAAAATTGTGATTTAGTCAAATGGACTATTTTCCAATTCTAAATATTTGCTTAATTTAGTACTTTTCCATTCATCTTCCCGCACTGTCCCTTATGCAACAATCTGCTCTGACAATTAGCTGAGTAACTCTGCTGTACAGAGAAAATCAAGTGTGCTGTCCAAATCCATTTGATGACGTCCACATCATTCAAAATCAAAGGATCGGAATTGAGTAACTTTAATTTTAAAAAAGAGGGAGAGGAGAAAGTTGTTGATTACATCAAAATAGGCCTAGAATGATACGCATCAATTGGGAGCTGCAGGGAACGGAAGTGATCTTAGAGCACCGGGTGAGCACGCATGAGAGAGAGAGAATTTTGAAGAATTGATTTGACTCTCAAGTAGACTATTTAAAGCCCGGAGCAAAACTGACTTTCGTTTTTACTTTTTACATATTGTCAGACCATTGTGTACCCTTCTCAACAACTCATTTCTCCATTAGTGTATGTACACAGAGTAGAGTAGAGGGAGGAAGGGAGAGACACAAAATATTTTCACTTTGTGCTTTCACGTTGAAAGTCTAGGGTTGACTGAGTAGAGTGCAGAGTAAAGTAGAGATTGGAATTGACTTTAGTGGATAAAGTCGGAAGGATGCGGGCATAAGAATGTAGTGAAATTTAGAAGACTACTGTACGGCATTCATCGTATTCTATTAAATCATTGAGTAGCTAATACAAAGTAGAACATGACACAAAAACATTTGATGGATCTCATCCGGGCAGTACACTTTCTAGGTTACTCCAACTGTCATTCCTTTGAACGTCCTTGATTACATGCAAAACAACGAAACCAGGGAGTACTCAAGGGGCCTCACAATAGAAACGGCCCCACCGTGGTGGAGTCATAGTCAAGAATAGAAACTCATTAATATTTATTGATTCCTCCAAACCACAGCAGCCTTGCGTGCGTACACTCTTTGCGTACTTTTTATTTTGTACGCAAATGTACGCATGACTCATCCACTCAAGTCCCCATCCCTTGACGTTGCCAGCGTTGTTTCCCTTTAAGA